>MKEJ01008124.1:0-21398 GCA_001753735.1 Embelia ribes | reverse complement strand
ACATGTGTTTTGAGCCTTTGATAGTATGAACTATACTTTCTGAAAACACATCTTCAAAACCCATTAGATAACAATAAGTTAGGGTGATTTTTATTATTATAATCTTAAGGTTTTCATCATTAAAATATATAAGGGAATTTTTCAAGACATTGATTCAACAATATTTAATGATAGAGTATTATCTCTTAACAAAAAATATGCAAATTAAAATTAATTAATTTACAATTTTGAATATGATGATTTTTATTACAATGATACAAGATGAAGGGTAAACTTGGAATAAAAAGGGTATAAAATATTTGGTGAAGTAGATATTTTTTATAGAGTAGCTAGATAAATTATAAACTTAAATGTCTACTAAAAGTGTCAACTGATAACCATATACTATCGAGTGTTATCAAATAATTATATGAATAAAAAAAGTTAAAAAAGTTTTTACGTTACTAGTAATAATAAAAAGGGAAAAAAAAAAAAAAAAAAAAACGTCCCATTCAAGACTACAACTAAATATTTTTTATTTATGAGATTCAATTTTAACTATTTGAGTTTGTGCACGTAAACGTAAAATCTAATTTGAATTAGGTATATAAATATATTATCTAACAATTAATCAAAGAAAGATCACACTATGAGTACAAGCAACCTCCAAACCCAAGTCCTTTTTATGCGAAATCGACTAGTCAAGAATTTCTTTGCATAGGAAATACTATTAGAATTATTACCAGCAAGCAAAATATTATCAATATAAACCAATACAACAGTGAATGAATTACCCATGATATGCACAAAAAGAAAAAGATTAGATTGATGTGCCTATAGCCGGCCAGGAATAATACAAATGATAACTTGGAATTCTAGATCAAAGAAGCATTCATACCATAAATAGACTTGTAAATGTGGCACACACGTGTCTGACCCTGTGCCACGTATCTGGGTCCCCATGTAAGAAAGTATTATGAACATCAAGTTGGTGTAGCTCCTACTTAAAGGCAGCGACCACAATTAATACACGTCAAAAGGTGATTAACTTGGCCATAATAGCAAAAATATTATGAAAGTCAAACCCCTCAAATGGGTATAGCCTTTGGCCACTGAGCATACCTTATAATACTCAATGAATCTATTGCTATTCAATTTGGTCTTGTAGATCTACTTACAATCAATCGACTTCTTACCATGTGACAAATGTACCGAAGTCCAAGTCTGATTAGTTTTGAGTGGCTTGAAGCTCATAATCCAAGGGATCACACCAAATGAGAATGTCGCACGATAACATAGTGAGAAATAGGATAAAAAAAACAATATTAACGGTAATAAGAAAAGTAAAATGAGATGAAGAATAACAAGTGTAAGATAGAAAAGCAGAGATAGAATATATCATACTCGAAGGCGGAAATGGAGTAGCAGTGAATGCGTTCGAATTTGGGGGTAAGGTTGGGTAATAAAATTCAAGGTGGGAAAGTCTTTTGGTAGTGCAATTAGGTCGGGGGAGGCAGTGGGATCGACGATAGGAATATGAAAGGGTATAATTACTGGGGATAACTGGGTGAGGGCCTCGGTTGTGGCCGAGTCAGGTTGGTCTCGGGGCAGCAACTGACTAGGCAGGGGCCGAGTGAGAAATTAATAGGGGTATTGGATCTACAGCGGCACAAGGTTGTGCGGCGGAGATTGATGCTGGCCATGGTTTCGAGCAACGTGTCGTCGTCGGATCAACATGAGTTAGTAACCGGGGATGGCCGTAGTAGTAAACTATAGTTGAGGACTTTATTATTGTTATTATTTTTTTATTAAAATTTAGAACATTTATTCTCGTCGTTCTCATTTAGGTTTATTTGGTTGCATCTTTTAAGCAAACAAAACAACCATATTTTACTTAGAAAAAAATTCATTGCAAAATTTAAAACTTTTAGCTTATTTAGGCCAAAACAAGCTCAATTTAAAAGCTAAGCAGCCAAATGCTCCGCTTATTTAAGTAAATATAAGTTGTAACCAAATAAGCCCTTAGTTTTTCAATTTCAATTTCTAGAAACTCATTTATCTTAACAAGAATCATTAATGTAGAAATCTCCTATATTAATCTTTTTATAAAATTTGTTAAAATCTGCTCAAATAATTATATCATATGTAGTAAAATATAAAAAAATATTTTTCTAATTTTAACTAGAATTTTGTCGTTTACGTTAGGATAAATGGTAACTTTATTATAGAAATTGTTATTGTGAATATCATATTTTCCATTAAAAAATATTCATACTTTAAAATTTTTCATTTTGATATCATTTTTTTTGAAAATTTAATTTTATTAATTCTAAAAAAATTAAAAATGAAGTACAATGCGACATTTGTCCAACTAATATTATAATTCACTATAGAATAAACTATAATGCAACTAGTTTAACACCAATTACATAGTCAATGAATATACAAAATTAGACTAGAAATACACAATAGAACATAAATTAGTCTGATACAAAATAAATAGACAATTAAGATACTATACTAGGCTAGAAATACACAAAAAAATACATAATCGGTCGAACCAATCAAGTCGCAACATAAATAAAACTTAAACACAAACTCTATTCCCAAAGAATAATCTTTGCAATCACAGTCAATATTTGCATTCACAGCCAATGGTTTTAAAACTCGCTAAATAATTGATAATGTATCATATCCAATATCCTTTACTTGACATCCAAACCTAATTACTCCTAGTTAAGGACAATGACCAGACCTTGAAATGAGGAAACATGAAACGTAAAACAAATCCAGATTCTCAAGAGTTAGTAGGTGAAACTCCTAACTGAATAATAACCTAGAATGACAATAAAGTCAAATACTAAATTATTTATGCGGGCCAATAGAATCAAGGTACATTCCACCAGATATATTATAGCTATTAATTTGCATTTAAGTATCACGTGGGTATAAACAGATAAAAATTCATTCGGACGAAGCGATATGTTAGTTTATCAAAACTCGCCAATTAAAAAAAATAAAGAAAAAAAGAAGGGAGGAGGTTTGGCTTATAACGACAGTCCTACACCACGCCCCCTTACCGTTTACAAACAGCACAGTAGTATCCACATATATCGATAAGGAGGTGGCAGCAAAAAACCGATCAATCGATGGTATCTAAGGTCACCAATCTGCGGCGGCTTTAAATTCGAAAGTGGGAACGAGAAAGATTAAGTCTTAGCTGGGAAGAGAAGGGGAGGATACATTGGGCCAGAGTTAATCGGATCTAGCCAATGGTTGGGCGGATCTAGTCGGAGAAAAAAAGAAGGGAGGAGGTTTAACTTAAAACAATATTCTGACACCCCGTCCCCCTTACCGTTTACAAATAGTACATTAGTATCCACATATGTCGATGAGGAGGTGGCAATAAAAAACTGACCTATTAACGGTATCTAAGGTCACCAATTTGCAGTAACTTTAAGTTCGAAAGTGGGGACGAGAAAAATTAAGTCTTAGCCGGGAAGAGAAATGAAGGACATATTGGGCTAGAATTAACTGGATCGGTATTAGTCCAGCTAAAACGTGACTAGATCGGGTCTGAGCTAGCCGGATCGGGCCAATGGCTGGCCGCATCTGATCGAAGAAAAAAAGAAGTAGGTTTGGCTTAAAATAACAGTCCCACCCCCCACCCCCTTGCTGTTTCCTGACAGCACGTTAGTATCCACAGATATCGCTAAGGAGGTGGCATAAAAAAATCGACCTATTAACGGTGTCTAAAGTCACTAATATGCGGCGGCTTTAAATTCGAAAGTGGGGACGAGAAAGATTAAGTCTTAGGCGGGAAGAGAAGGGGAGAACATATTGGGCCAGAGTTAATCGGAGTTATACTAGCCCGGCCAAAATGTGACTAGATTGGGTCTAGACTAACCGAATCGGGCCAATGGCTGGCCGAATCTGGTTGGAGAAGAGGCGGGGTGGAGCCTAGCCTGAGCCCCTCTCGGCCAGAGCCGATCTGGACTACGATTAAGTGGTGGTCTTTCCATTCTTTCTTTATCTAAAAATTATTTTTCTCAGCATGTTCTTTGTTCTTTATTGCAAGTCCCTCAGGTGATTTCGTTTTCCAACTATAGCTAAAGTCCGAAAAATTTTACAGAGGTGGAGCCAGGATCGAGCATGACTTATCAGTAATCAAAGAGAGCTGGAATATGACCAAACTTGAATCAACACGTTCGGTTTACACTACTAGATATGCATCGATCTAGCCAAATTATTTTTTAATATTATAATTTTTCTTGTTTTTAAAATTCTAAAAAGTAGTATTGAAATAATAAATTTTATTCATTGGGTTTGTTTTTGTTTTTCGATTGTAGAAAATACAAAAATAATAAATTGAAGTATGTTTTTGTCTTTTTCTTTCTCTTTTTTTTCCCTTTATGGTGAAGATTAATATTTATTTTTATTATTTGTTTTTGTTTTTGATAAAATAAAGGGTTCCTTTTATTTTTATTTCGGTTTGCCCCATATTCTTTTATTCGTTTCAAATTACTTCCTATCGTTTCAAATCTCATTTCAATTTACCCTCTTAATTTTAATTTGTTAAAATTTACTACCTATAATTTTAGACTCATTATAATTTACCCGAATCATTTTGTCTTGAGTTAATTTGTCCTTTGTAATTAATAGATTTAATTTTAATTAGAGATAATTTATTGAAATGATAGCCTAAATTTTCTTAGAATTTCTTTTAGAGTGTGAGTAGTTTAGTTAAGGAAGAAATAATATGTTTAACACATCTTTTTAATTTATAAATTATTAAGATAAATTTACTAAATATTATCTTAATAGATGCATTAAAAAGGTACCTGACCTATAAATGACATTTTTTTCACTAAAATATTTTCGCTAACTTATAACTGCTATTTCAATCGCATATTATATTTTCATAATGTAACATAGTAATTATAGGGGCAAATTGAAATATGCAAAAAATATAGGGATAAATTGTAACAAGTCTAAAAATATAGGAAGTAAATTACAATAACTGAAAAAATAGGGGGTAAATTGAACCGATACTATAAACGATATGGTGCAATTTAAAACAAATAAAAGAATAGAGAGCAAATTGAAACAAACCCCCCAAAAGAGTAGGGGGCAAATTGGACTTTACCCTTAAAAAAATTATCGTGAACATATTACTCATAGTTAAAAAAAATATAAATAAAAATATACATTTTATAATAGAAGTGACTAAAAATTAATTCTCTCCATATTTTTATGAACCTTACTTGGTTCTTGTATGAAAGTATACTACAGCTAGCTATATATATATTTTTAAATTATATCCGAGGTTCCATAATAGTATCCATTAATGTTTACAAGGCATTTCCCGGACATTTTCTAAACTTTTTCCAAGGTTTTCCGTGCACAAATTCTCGGAATACCATAGCCATTTCAGAAACGCTTTCTCTGGGAAATGTTACCCTTTCTAAACCATTTACTAAACCGTATTTATGGATAATTATGAGATGCATTCACAACTGCAATATATTTGCTGACCATTGTCTGCTTGGCCATGGGCGGCTGATATGTAGTTCCGCTAGTCGCAGTGGCAAGATACTACTCCCTATAAACGGAACTCAAAAACATACGGAGTTGCGTTTAATTATACTACCCATTCAAGCGGGGTGCAACTGTCGAACAAGGGAAAACAAGCAAGCGCAAAACGAGCTTAGCATACAACAATATAATACAAAACGGTGAAGTCCAATCATCTATCTCAATCTCAATCTCAACCTCACCTCAGCCTTGGTGGCAATAGATACGTAATCCATATCTATGACTCAATATAACAGTATCTTTCGTTGTTTGGCAACCACGAGATAAAATAAAGGAGATTCAAAGGGTTATCGGCACCCCAGTTCAGCTCTTCCTTCAGCAGTGATAGAAGTGTTGGTACAAAGCTTCTGAAGATCAATATAGCCTATGATGGTGTCCTCAAAAACCACATCTTCTAACTGAGCTTCGTTAAAGGATGAACCTGACAGCACCGAGTTCCTAAACACAGCTCCTTTGAGGTCTGCTTTATCGAAAATGACACGATCTAGAACTGCATTTGTGAAGTCCGTACCTGCCATATATACAAAAGAACTGCTTGTTCATGCCAAAGGGCTCTTTTGATTGCATCTTTTAGTAAAGAAATCGAAAAAAATAAAAAATAAAAAATTAATATTTATGAAAGTACTTGCAATTGGTAGTTTTCGTAGACGATAGCAGTAAGAAAAAGGAAACAGAAACCATTAAACATGAAAAATAGAAAGGTTATTGAACCCACCCTTGAAGCTAGCTCCAACAGCATAAGCCTTTGACATAACCACTTCGGACATGTCAGCACCATCGAATTTGGCATCTGACATGAGCGCTGCAGCAAGAGATTTCCCCTTGAGGTTGGTTTTTTCGTTCGTGTAATCGCAGAAGCGGAGATCAATTGGCTTATCATAAACCCCATTTGCTTGCCCTATTGTGTTGCCAACAAATGCACGCTCACATCGGTCAGGCTCGGTTGATAGAGGAGGGAGCCTCTGCAACGAGAAGGCATTATTCATAACACAACATATTTAAAGGTATTATCAATTGGATAATTCTACCCGAAAGAGTGGGTGAAATGGCTAGACAAATAGAAGATGGTGTGATGAACACAGAGTACCCATTTTCCATATCCACGGTGTGGTAAAAAGGTTTAAGATGAACACAATAAAACAAATTTCTATTAATATACTGGACATTTATAACTCTTAAACACCTTTTGGCGGAATGAGAGGGCGGGGCAGGGGTGCCCATGGCACCAGGAAGGTCCGAAATTTCTGTAGGATATGTATATAAAACTTAAAAACTGTGCGGTTCCTATAGGTTACGTCTCTTCCTAAATTTCAACCTTTTGAGTCAACTCAAAAATAATCGTACACATCAAGGTAGGTAGCAATCATTTGTGTATTCACTTACAAAAAGGGAACATATGAAACCAATTCGACAAACTCTGAGTCCCGTTTCTAATCTCACCAATTGCGCAAGGATACAAAGGAAAAGAAAATTCAAATTGAACATGAGAAAGTTTTCTATTCCGTTGATTTAACATGAGACGAATCTTTCAAAGTTGGAGTTTTTGGGTTGCCCGTATTGACGAATATGTTTTGGAGCATTGTTCTAGTGAACAAGTACGAAAAAAGTGAGCATAGAATTTCATAAGCTCATTACAGGAGATGCGGTGGTCACAGCCTAAATCGAACCATTTTGCTTATAAGTTCACAAATATGATATGAACCAGATAAAATAAGAACACGAGAAAGATCTAAACCTGACCAGCAGCAATTACAGGCGAGGCAGTGGTCACAGCCCAAACAGCGAAAATGCCAAAAGCAACATCTCTCACTTCCCCGAGAGTGGTTGAACTTTTCACCACTTTGTCCCCATCCCTGGTAGCTTTTCCCCCACAAACGCAACCAATCGATATTTTTAGGTAAATAGAGCCCAATTAAATTTGGTATTCAAACCAAATTGAAACTTGTTTTGGCCTTATTTAGCTGCCGCTTTTAAGCCTTAATTTCAAAGCTTTAGCTTTTTCTTTTTTTAATTAATGACTGCAGCCAAACAAGAACTTCGAACTCAAATATCACATGGACGAAGAAATTGGAACAAAAAGCAAAAAATAAAATTATCGTACACCGAAAATTCAATACTAAATCCTAAAAAAAAAAAAAAATTACTCCAAACGACTAAAATTTTAACATTAAAAACTACAGCGCTAAGCAAATAGCAAACTAACAGCTCCGTCCCTGGCAAATGGATTTACAAGTAAACGAGTTTCCCCAGAATTTCTTGGTACTAATGGAACAAACAACAAAACATTTGGGGAGATAAAGCCACACACACACACACACACACACACACACAGAGAGAGACATATATATATATGTAGGCATTGTCACCTGAGCAATTTATACGGATGGGATGAGAGAGTTGTCGGCCTATAAAACGGCGTCGTGGTGAGAGTCTCGGAGAGGATATGCTTTGAGAAATTGGAAAAAATAGGATCGCCATTTTTTTCTGCTAAGTTTGTGTTTGAGTGTGGATTTGGCTTTTCCTCTACTTATCCATCCACGGTTTCTCAACGTACATGTCATTTTGACACGTGGCAATACACGTCACCCAGGATACTGGCTATCTAACTTAAAATAATAATAATAATAATAATGCAAGGGTGTTGAATGACTTTTGGGCTACGTATATATGTAAAATTTAAGAATTGGGGTATTTTTGTAATTGTATATGTTAAATTCTGTTTCTATAATCTGAAATTATGACTCCCGGTCATACTATTATTCACGGTGTTTGAAACCCTTGCCCAGTCATACATGTACACGGATTATGGGATCGGATCGGATATTCTATACATGACAATGTATAGTTAATTACACATACACACCCGAGGTTTTGAGTAATGTCGGTGGCTACCCCAATTTTGAACGTCGATTTCATTCAATTTGCGTTATTAACAAATATTAGCGCGTAAGTCAATCAGGCAACCTTGGCAGTCGCTGTAGATTCTGTCGACTCGCACTTTTGATGGTATTCAATAAATATTTTTATTAGAATGATTCTGTTTATGTTAGATATAGATCACAATGGGAAGCAATCTTTTCTGCTTTTGCATCTAAATTTAGCGTTTTAGCGTGATCAAACTAATTTATATTTATTTATTTTTTTATGTTAAAAATCTGATGAGTTTTGTCTGTACAAAACTTAGAAACCTTTTGTGCTGGGCATTCCTGTTTCTCCATAAAGTAATGAAATGTAAGCAAATAAATATGTATACACGTTATACCAGCACTCGTTTTTGTTTGACAAGATACTATCATTAGATTATTGCATATTAATCAATCTTTGGCCTTTTAAAAAAAAGTGGTCATTATCATGCATGTTATATACTATTTCTAAATCTTATCATATGCATTGAAATTGAACAACAAATTAACAATTATGTAATATATCCTCTACAAGGGAAAAGGCATTTTTTGTAGCGCCCAGTGCCGTGCTAAGCAAGACGGAGCGACGGAGCTATATAAGAACAGTGGAGATTACAATCCCTCCCCCTAAGTTTAGAAAATCGATATGATGTACTATGTTTTAGTATAACTACTTTTCATATGTGGTTTCAACATCTCTATAATCTAGGTTTAGGTCACCTTTATAATTTTTCATGACATACTACCTCCTTATTTTCGATTCTTCATGCTAATACACATTGCCGATGTCTCCCAAAAGTCGGAATCTTGTTCTCGGTTTTCCAACCTTTTATGAATGAGAATGTCTTAACAGTCATAAAGCTGCTGGTAAACAGTAATCATGGAACAACCTAATTCGCCCATCCCAACCATCGGTAACAATGACCAAATCCCAAGCGTGAGGGTCGGTTTTGCTTTGGCATGTTTTCAAAAACTTGAAATCGGATTTGTGTATTAAATGACAACACAGCCTCTCCTCTGGACAGGTTGCGGATCCTTTTGCAGATGATCCCGGAACGAGCTCTTTTCCAAGAGAGAAACAAGCAGGAGAAGAGGGAGGAGCTACATAATTTGTGGTCTCATCTTCGGCAAATATTAGGCTACTATCAGAATTTGCAGTTTTAAAGCCCAACCATGGTATGGCAACCGATGCATTGGCAGAGAACTGTTCCAATGAACTCACTGTCTTAGGATGAGGCTGAGAATGCTCAATTTGATCGATGCAACTCCATAAATATACGTTCAAATCATTGGAGGTGGACATTATATGCTTTCCGTCTGGGGTGAACGATGCTAGGACATGGTTTCCTGAACTCCGATTCCCTGTCACAACACAAGAGAGATTAGAATCATCAATACCCATGATTCCTAGAGGCTTACAAACAAAGAGTTGAAAATAGATTTGTATTTAGGCACAAAAAAATCAGCCCATGTTCATTTACATTTGAAATCATACCTGTCTGAATGCAATGGACAAAATTACGTTAGAATCGGTCACAATTTGGAAGCATGTTTAGATAGAGGCAGAAGATAATGACGGATACGTCTTTGGTAATTGAATAAAGCAAAAATGAAAGGTCATATGCATACCCTTGTATTTCGCAATCACGTTAATGCCTTTAAGAATTCTGATTCGTGAGCATGCGCAGGTAACCATCAGTTTATCAGGGTCTTGTGGGAAGAACTGCAAAACGATAGATAAACATAATACAGATCGCATACAGACCAATTATTGGTGGAGATGGTCTACCGTTGTATTTAAGTCCGTAAATAAAACTAGTAATTTTTGCGTTCATGTAGTTGGCCCGGGAATAGTTTAGTCTAGTTCAACTACAAATGTGCGGTGTATACATGCACGAAGAGAAAGGAATATAGAGAGGAGAAACAAATCATACGTACGCGATAGACAATTACCTGAAAGCCAGTTACCCTCTTGCATTGAACCTTCTTTTTACGGTGTAAGCCTATCTGAGCTTCTAGCTGGAAGGAATCATCTGGCAAGAAGTAAAGCAACAAAATAAAGACGACTTTAAAATTGAACTTTATGTTGAAAAATATTCACAGTAGGAAAATTACTTTACGCCTTCAAGTCGACTACTACGTTTACGCAGGTACTGTCTTGCAATTGCTATTTCAAATAAAGGCATTACGAGGGATTAAACATTACAAAACCCTACTGCAAATCCAATAACAGTTTCTAAATCGGTGCCTATATAAGAAGTGCAAATCTGTGTCCCATTTTTCGTTTCTTCTATACATTCTCATCAGGGAAGAGCATTAGAACACAAACGATAAAAGAAGACTCGACCCTTAACAAGCAGATAAGCTGAAAGAATCCACATAACCCGATTTCCCAATTAGACCTGTAAATACGAAGACTAAAGAGCGACTTACCTGCAATGTTATAAAAAAGGCAATTCCCTTTGGTGGAGCCAACTACCAAACCCTGTACCACACACAAAGCAGTATATTCCGATCAAATATATCTCATTTGTAAAAACATGCCAAAACGCAAATACAAGACATTCACCAAACCTGTCCGTTGGGGCGAAAACACACAGCAGTGACAATGTCTCTTATGTCTGTCCAACCAACAACTTGGCAACCACTAATTTCCCAAATCCGGACTTTTCCATCTATTGAGCCACTAACATAGTGACTTTCGTCCACCGGGTTGAAGTGAACACATGTCACTGGAAGAAATAAGAACATAATTGTAAAATGAGAAAAATGAAATATTAAAAAAACACGGTAATTTTATTATGATGTCCTAAAAGAAGAGAAAACAGTGAATACGGCTCAAATAGTGCCTCACCATAATTATTATGCCGGAAAACATTGAGGCAATTCTCACACCCCACTTGCCACATGCGAACGGTGTTATCAGTAGATGCTGAAAGCAGACACTGCACCAAAATGGAGAAAAACAATTCATGTCCCGTTTTTAAACCTACCATAATTTGTAAATTTGACGAAGTACTCAATAATTTATAACTTATACATTATTCTTTGACCACGACATATCTAAGATCTCGTCACTGTGACCACGGAACTCGTGCAATGGTGTCTCCGATATCCGAAAAACCACAGGTGGGAGAATGACACAAGCGGAGTCTCGTGTTCTACTTCTAGTTTTAAGCAATTTCTCTTTCTCTGAGATTAACGGCACAAGCTGAGAACGATCATTCGCCCTGAAATAAACAAACGAGGGGTCAAATTTTGAAGGATCAATTTTACTCAGACTCGTATCCATCAACACTTGCCATACGCAAACAACGCCATCTTCTCCACCAGTGGCAAGGTACTGACCATCGAGGCTGAATTTAATAGTCGAAATTGAACCATCATGAGCGCAAATATCTTGTCCCATAAAAAGAGCCGATAGCTCCTTTAACCGTTTTTTGCAATGAGAAACCATTACTCTCTGAACCTCAGTCCCCTTCACAGGACTAACATTCCTCGATGCCTCTTTCTTATATGTCATTGAGCTTAATCTTTTTAACAACTTCTTAAAACTATTCTTTTTCCTGTCTACCTTCTTGTCCTCATTTTCCTTCCCAAACTCATCTTCACCACAATTTTCTACGCCACTCAAATTCCCAATTCTGCTTATATTTGTGTTGGATTCGCGAGATGTGCTCAAATCATCCGTAGAACAACTCGATGAACGAATTGAAGAAAACTCATGATCAAAGGCTAAGGCCCCACTACTTCTCGTAATTTTATCAACATCTTCGTTAGAAATTGTCCCATCTGAATCAAACCCCATTTGTTCGAAGAAATTTTTGCGGCGTTGTTGAACGCTTTCGGGGGTTTTAGCCCACAGCTCATAATGGAAACTACTTGATAAACCAAATCCATCATCACTAGGAGATGATGATACACTACACTCAAGAGCATCGAAGAATCGATGTTCCTCTTCTTCGTCATCGAATTGGAGACTACTACCCATTGTTTTGCAAGCGCAAGCCATGAAACTCCACCTACAGATACAATTATATAAGCACATGACAATGTGCTGATATCATAATATCCCTTCAAACCAAAGCCTAGAAAAGAAACAAAAAACAAAAATCAAGATCGGCCCACAGAAACAAAAAGTTGAATCAAACACAACAAAACTATTTTTTAATTGCACAAAGTCAAACATTCAACCTGATAAGCCCCTACAATTTAAATATTCATGTTCTAACAGCAAGTTAGTGTAAACTATATTCAAACTCATGAGTATATACAGTTAAACGCATACAGACAATCATTAGAAAAAAATTATTCAAACAATTATGTGGTTGGATACAATATATTGATCCAATCTTCGAGGAAATTATCAATGCACTCGCATAATATAACCATATAGGTTAAATTCAGGTTTCTGTTCAAATTTTTTTATGCGTATCATTTACTCCATTAAGAAAAAACTTTGAACTCTTAGCTTACCAAACCAGGACTTGTTCGGCTACAACTTATAAGCAACAGCTCAACCTTTTAGCCTCTTTGCTTAAAATTTGATCAGCTTTTAAGTTAAGCTTATTCCGTTATTTGGCCTAAATAAATTGAAAGCATCCATCTTTTTTTCTTAGTCACAATTAAGCCAAAATATTTGCGTATAAGTAACAACCAAACAAACTACAAATCACCACCCAGTAGATAAAAATAAAAAAGGTGACTACATCAGGTACCAAATTTCACAATGGAAGCAAAAAATCAGCAAAAATCAGAATTTTTAACCAAACGAAGATTTAAAAAACGATACATACATACCTATACATTGAATTAAGTGGGTTCCTCACATGGGTTTGGTTACTATGACATTGAATCGGTCCAAGGTTAATTCAAAATACACACTCTCTATATTCTTTTGCTAGCAGCAATTGGGGTATAAAGTACAAAGCAACCAAAAAAAATTAGAGATTTTTAATTGGGTGAAAATATTTGGAAAGTTGGGGGAGAGGAAAATCCTTGGTAATCGCAAAGAATGGTTAGAGAATCGAGGATTCGTTATGTATTGCTATTTGTGTATAATTATATGTGTGTCGGTGGTGTGTAGTTGTTTTAGAGTTGGAGAGAAGTGAAGGTTTTTGTGAAGGTTGGAATTTGAAGAAAAGAAATAGGAACGGGAAAATTGATCAAAAAAGGAAAGTTAAATTATTAATATTAGCAACATGAGTAATCTCACTAAAAAGTAGGTAAACTAATCCAGAAGCGTTTATCAGTTCTCGAGGTATAAATATTGGACCGGAGAATAAAAATGATTATGCCGTGAACAGATTGTCAATCAGTTGTGCTTCCTAATTCAAGAATAGAGGCAATTTCTAGAGATTCTTGTTAATACTTGAAAGTGTGGATAGAAAACTTTTCCGATGCATAAGTAAGTACGAATAGTTTAAAGGGCAAAGTGTAATGTATTTTAACAAAGTATTTAATTGAATAGTTAATATAAAGATAGAGGACGGTATTTTCAATACAGAAAATTACACAATTGGTTCCTATAGTACTTTATAATAACAACGTGTGGGCAAAAGTCCAAATTTTTGTATAATTGCACGTTTGTGTATGTAAATACACGTTTACGTATTTATTAGTTATGCAAACATAAATTTATTCAAAAATAAATTAATTTAAAATTATATTTGTCATTCATTCGAAATCTACAACACGCTAAAAATAGAACATAAAGATTCAAGTTTCTGTCCACTAGTTGAGTGTACGAGAGGTATTATTAACAAAAGTACACCTTTTATTTGCGTGTGTACATATGATAGAATGGTGGCACTGGACCGTTTTCTAATATTATTGTATGGTGAAGTTGGTTTTTGCACATCGGGGGTTCGAAATTTTGATTAATATTGCTTTTTATGAGCTTCTCTGCTTCCTCTACGGCATTCTTTTTAGTGAAAAATCTATCAATCTTAATTTGGTATAGTGTGAAAATTTTGTTGGATTTTGTGGTTTTCTTAATTGGGAAATATATGAGATTTTATAGGTTATTATGGTAGTGATAATTTTCTAATATAAAAGTGAAATAGGTGTTCCCAACATCCTTCTAGTTGCACAAATGGACTTCAATAATTACTAGTAAAGTTCAACTTTAATCAAGTTTATGTCCTCATTACAGGCATACAAAGTTTTCACATAGTCAAAAGGTAATTTTTGCCAATGTTTCCCTTAGTTCGACCAAACTTTATAATTGCTTTATTATGTTTAAACAATTCACTCACTTATGCAGGAATTTTATACGTATTACCATACATGTGTTGATAAATAACAAATATATTAATTATTTAAATTTAAATTAATTTTTTTTTAATATATCAATAATCTCTCTCACACGTGTCAAACACATGTACAATATTATCTCAACAATTCCTATACACTTTTATGTCGATTCATATTTTAATTTCACTTTTCAGTTTGTCAATAGTTTAACTACAGACAGAACTCCATAATCTAATAAAGTTGTCCATAGAAAACATAAAGTCTAAATTGTGAACATATATCAGCCTTTTTGCCTTTGACAAATCAAAGAAATTGATGGTTAATGCCTTGTTAAGATAGCAAGCTAACTGTTGACATGTTTTCTGTAATCATTACATGCATGTTTCCTCAACCTGTTTGTAAATTGCTTTTAGTGTATATATATATATATATATATATATATATATATTAGCGCTTGTAACTAAAACCTGATTCACTTGTTCCAAATATGTACTAACAATAATTATATATAGGGATCAATTAAGTTACAATAGTTATCTAATGCCTTATCAACAAAAGGATCGCTTAATTAATCTAATCTTCAACCAAAATTTGGTTAGAATTATGTTTGCCTTTATATGTTTCCATACGGTTTTCGCTTGTTTAATTGTTCACAAGTTCCTTACATTTCAATAAAAAATGAAATCTAACTCAAGTTGCATAGGCACAACGGTTAATTTGGTTGTATCTTATATTTATTAAAATTTATTCTTTTATTTGATGTGGAAAATATAATTTTAGATATGGTTTGTGTGGTTGGTTTGAAAGCGAAACAACTATATTTCTTTGTGGAGAGTAATGGAAATTAGTGTAAAAAGGAAAATAATATGTTTTAATGAAAAAATTATCAAAATCATTCACTGAACGTAAAAGGTAGAATTTCTTTCGGTGGGCTTTGGAAGTAAACTCTTAAGTTTTATGTTTCTGGTCGACGGAAGTGAAACAAGTATAATTTTTTGTTATGAGTAATGAAAATTAGTGTAAAATGCGAAAAATATACTTTTGTGAAAAACTAAAAAATCTGTTTTTAAAAGTATAGTTTTTACCTAGAAAGTGTAAATCGAGGTATTTTCCTGTTCCACCAAACATACTTTTTAAGTAGAAATAAAAAAATAGAACCATAGCAAACAAGCCCTAAGCATGCCTTACAATATCTTAAAGCCTTATTGTACCCTATACCATTAATATCCTACAGAACCTAAAAACTGGAAACTAACTTATTTGTAGATTCAAAGTTCCCGCAAGTATACACCTAACAAGATTATTTATTTACTCCAATACATATTTTCAACACCTATAACTTTGGATAGCAACTGCCAATATTTGAAAAGGATTAAGACTCACGATAAGCAGAGCCCACAGGCTTTAACTATGCTAACTTTGTAATGAAAGTAATATAGATCATGTTTCAATGAGTGTGGAAATTTGATTTTGTGACAAGAATTTACATTTTAATTTATACTCTCCAGGGGCGGAGCTAGGAATTTGAGGAAGTGAGGCACAACGTGGGGCACGATGTACTTATAAAATTTTAACCTATAAAATTTTAAAATTTAATTTAAATTTATTGTAATCCATCAAAATTGTAATTTTATATGTTAATAATATTTTAAAATATCAATAGAAAGAGAAATAATAAATAATTGAAAGTTCAAAATAATAATAATAATAATAATAATAATAATAATAATAATAATAATAATAATAATAATAAGTTAATATCTTGGTACAACTTATTGAACACTTGATAGTATTATTCTAGTTTTTTTGTGAAATTATATGACTAGTTATATATTTTATTAATTCATATGTCTTAAAACAAAATTAAAAAGAAAGTGATTTAGATAAAGGAATTAAAAGAGTATAGTCTTATCAAGTTATAAAAAAATACACAACATTGAAAATGTTGAAGGCATTTATAATATATAAATAATAAATAACTTATTAGTCCACTAATAATACAAACTCAACCCACTTATAGCCTATATAAATATAAATGCTAAAAAAACATAATGTGCAATATCTCAATTCCAAAAAATTAAGCTGACCACTAGAGCACTTGAAGGAACTGGTAGTTGAAAGATATTCATTTAAATAAATTATAAATTATTGTATTTATATTTAAAAAGTAAAATAAATTAATTTTTAATTTTTGTCTCGAATGAAACACCCCATGAGCAGTAATACATTGTTATGCAAGATTGCACCCGGGCTTCTCTCAATTATACCAATTTGTGCATATGTGATTGATCGCATTTCATTTTCGGTCAATGTGGATATTCATTCACATACAATCTTCGAATTTGAACGTAGTCTAGTCTATTATGTTACAGATATTAGTAATTTTTCTCATCTATACTAACTCGTGATCCGTAAACTGAAAAATGATAGTAGTTACGCAAAATGGTTGTACGTTTTTACTAGCACAACACGATGTGAACATGTAGCTTACTTAGCATTATAAGGACATTATCCGGGAAGTGGCACCAAATTTGATTGTTCTTAATTAAAAATGCCTCCAAATATAGTATTCAAGCCTTTCCAAATATTATTCTTTCAATAATTTTTAAGCTTTTATATATAACTGTCCATTTATTGTTAATTCTCATCCACTGACCTCAAAACTTTCAAGTGATGTGAAATGCAGTACTCTATGAATGACAAATTTTCCTTTACTTGCTTTTGTTCTCTAATTATAATATCACTCACTTTGTTCAGTGTACAATTTGATGTCTTTAGTTATGAATTTCAACATAGGTCTTATCAGCTGCAAATTTTACCAGAAATTTATGTATATATACATACATACATACATATATAAATTGTGTTAGGAGGCCAATTTGGGATTGTTTTTTTATTGCATGGTTTTATTTATTTATTTTTAACAAAATTCTAACTTGAAGTGTTTTATAAATTCTAAAGTATATATTTTTAATAATTTCTTCTATTTTTTTAAGGACTTTTAGAAACAGTTTTAGGGATACTTTGAAAAATTACTTTTATTTTTTCTTTCTTTAATTAGC
Organism: Embelia ribes; assembly: GCA_001753735.1. Classification (NCBI taxonomy): domain Eukaryota; kingdom Viridiplantae; phylum Streptophyta; class Magnoliopsida; order Ericales; family Primulaceae; genus Embelia; species Embelia ribes. The sequence goes on along the minus strand of MKEJ01008124.1, from coordinate 3,604 downwards.
ATAATAACCTTAATTATATTTATTAAATTTCCTATATATATCTATTTTTGTCTTTTTACAATAAAAAATATTATTTTACCAAACGCGACACAACTTATCAAAACAACTTTTAAAATTTATTTACCAAATATTAGGATTATACTAATTATTAAAATTAACTTTCAAAAGCAATTTTAAGATGCAAATTTTAAAAAATACTAGCATTTCCAAATTATGCATGCCTTGGCTCTAGTTTTTAGTATATTAATAATTAGAAAAATCACATGTTTGAACATTAAACGTTACTAAAAATAAAGATGTTCTTTGTAATTATGAAAGACTATTTTAACTAATGTCGTAAAAATAATCCATCCTAAACCCACTTGTTATAAAACCAATTTTAGAGTGTAGGAGATAATTAACAACAAAAACTTTGAATTTAAAGATTGTAATAAAATAAATTATTTCCATTCCTAATTGTGGCCGTGTTCACCAAATTCGCTGGCATATGCAAATGTTCCATATCAATAGTACTATTCTATCCACAATGCAATAATAGATAATTTTTTAGTTATTCTGATAAGGAAATTAAGGAAAAGCCATAGTCCAACTATGTTAAACTACCCGACGAAATGACATACTCATACACACACACACACACACAAAATAATTAAAAACAGAAAAATAATTACAAAATGAGAAAACAGGCTGGATAAATTTTTGTCATATTTCAACACCTTTGGGATCTCTATCCATCCTAATACAAAAGGAAAAGAAAAATAACTTTATGCGGTTGTAGTATTTTTATCATGACAAATCGTTATATCAGGCATATTATTCAAATTATCTAGCATAAAAGAATGAAAGAGAGAACGAAGGTTAATCCAGCATTTCAATTCCCCCTTTTTGTTTGGTACAAATTCAAAATTCATTGGATTAATAAAAATCCTTTAAATTAGTTGAGAAAAAGTATAAAATTAACCCAATCATTACGTACAGATATTTTCTGAATAAATTTATAAAATCACAATTATTGACGCATAAAGTAGTCCCTACTCTTCTGTTTTTTAAAACCACATATTAAAAAGAGATTAAAAAAAAAAAAGCATTGCGAACACTTTTGTCCCTGTCTCCATGACAAGAATCTTATTGTCTTCTCCAACTATAAATTTTAAAAATATTATTGAAATATTATATATATATATATAAATATCATATATAATAAATTAAAAGTGGAGTCGTCATATGTGGTTGCGGCTAGTGACACTCCAATTACATCACATATAGAATTTTTTTATTATAAATAAATAAATTTGATTAATAAAAAATTAAAAAACTTATTAATTGTATGTCAGAATTTGTAGAGCTCTAATGTTTGCATTTATACTTAAAAACAAAAAATAAAACTTCCATTCATTGAACATTAGAATTTATTGAGCCATAAAATTGACATTTATAATCAAAATTTACCTGCTTATAAGAAATTTTATATGGCATTCATTCTCTTATCTTTCATCTATATAAACAAAAATTTATTTCCCTCATGTTTATGTAACCAATATTCTAGATTTGTAAATATGTTGGCATGTGTATAAAATATATAACTTTTGTTGATATAATATAAGTTTGCCTTTTTTTTTTTTTTTATTTTTTAAATTAATTGTTAATATATAACTCTATTTGCTATGATACTTAATCTTTTAAGGTTGGAATAATGGCTCATGGGAAATTTAATAGCAAGCTTCATAATAATATAAAATGAGGTTATAACTTATCTGTATCATTTGGTTTAACTTTGTGTTGCATTGAATAAATTATTATGTCTCACAATGCTCTAGGTTGTATAGGTGTTAAGAAAATAACAATTATTAGGATCATTACTTAATTGTTTATATTATGTTTTGTAGATTACAACAAATAAGGAGTTTATTAGGGAAAATATAATGAGAACGATATTTTGCAAAAACAAAAGGAGAAAAGTAAGAAATTTGCCGCACAGTTGACATTAAAATATAATAAGATATGAAGAATAATTTTTTATTATATTTGAAAAAAATTAGGGATCACAATTTTTGTTGAGTGGTTCAATTTAATTTATTCTTTATCCAAAAAATATATATAACTTCAAAATCTATTTTAATATCAATTGAAATTTTTTTCACCTAAAATAATTTTAAACATATTTATTTTATCTAATTCTAATTCAGAATAAATTTACATATAGTATTGCGCAATGCCCTTTTTGACTCCTGAAATTACAGTCGCAAACATTACTCTATATCTATCTATCTATATATATATATATAAATAAATATTGTCGCACCCCGAATCTCGAAAACCCGAGTAATGAGTATATGTTTCCTTTTTTAAAAATAAAAAGGAAGAAAAATTTTGTAGAACAGAAAAAAAAATGAAAACACATCTAATGCTATCTCATCAACGCAACTAATCGCCACTACTGGACAATACTACTCACAGTCTACAGCGTTTCATATTATTACAATAAAAGTAAGTTATTTTAAAACTGAAGGTCGAAGGCTAGCGCCAATGCCGAAAAATATATATATATATATAAACGCATCGTAAACTTGCTTATTTACAAATACAATACCATAAGCTACTTGCTTGTCAAAATGAGTAATAATGAAAGGTATACATATTTTCTTGGTCTCGTAAAAGACAAGAACATATATATACTTTCACTTCTAATACAACTTCTACTACTACTCTAACCGAGTGTGCATTTACTACAAGTTTATACATATTTGGAATACTACAACATAATAATAAGGTACTAATCAAAATAATATCTTCGTCTTCTTTGCACCTGTTCTAGTCATCCAAAAAGATATATACACTATGTGACATCACATCATCTGTGATGCTCAATACCCGCCTCCAGGCCTACAATACAAGAAATAAAAAAAGAAAATGTGGAAAAGTAATGGTTAGATAATCTGTGAAAATGTAAACGAGAGGCTAAGCAATATATGAAACATGTATGAGAATAGATAAGTATTGTCACGCCCCAAATTCCCATAAACTCGAGAACGTGATCCTATAGAAAAATAATAACCAAGAACCCACAACAATCCACAATAATAATGAAGGAATAAATATAAGAATTTTCTTCCCATAACCAACCACAAACTATCTACCCAATCTCACAACACAATATATAAATCAGCTCTTGATTAAATATACTATCAAATAGTAGCTACAAAAATCCACCACAAAATATATAAGTACACAACGATAGCTAATCTCCAAGGTCGCATGTGCATACGCGATAAAGCTAGTTGCTAAGCAAAATAAAATTAATTAAAGAGTCAAAATCTAACATCAAGTCCTATGGCCCGCACAAAAAGATATGAACAAACTATTAACTCTGAATCGGCAGTAATATTCCATTAGTTCACAAAATATCAGAGTCACCCTAGGCCCTCAGTGGCCTAAGACTGAGCCCCGAAATCCGTGTGGGCCTCTAAGTCTGAAAATATCACAATATAATAGGGGAAAAAATGAAAAATGCACGGTCAGATTATTGGTATAACTCTAAAATGGAATTTAAGTGTTTACCTGAAATATATGATCACATATACAAATGACACATGTATGTAATTCC
>MKEJ01008122.1:0-12317 GCA_001753735.1 Embelia ribes | reverse complement strand
TTTGATAGATAAAAGTCTTAAGTATTTTCTATAATCAGAAGAGCCTAAATGGGAAATTGGTTTTTGATAGATAATTCGGAATTTCTTTTATCTTTCTTTTTAAAGCTCACGTCCCCGGGTTCGCGGGAATTCGAGGCGTGACATATGTTCTAAAGAATTTTCGGGGTATTACATTCCATATGCATCTAAATTTTCGTATATAATTCAGGCCGCTCATTATACTATAAGTTATATTCTATTAAAGTCCTTGTAATTACCCTTATCTTGCCAAATCTTAATGGTGTCATAGGTCAAAAGGGGGCACGTATCATTACTTCGGTCTTTCTTATTTTTTTTATGATCGTAATGACTTATAATCCTTTCAAATTCAAGCCATAGTTAGCTTATTACCAAAATGATATGCTTTTTAAATGTCATGGTATAGTGTAGCGGCTCTTCTTACTTAATCTCAAAATGTTTATCACAATTCATATACTTATGGTGTCTTTATTTATCATTACTCTTTATAGTGTCTTATTTTTTTAAAATTACTCTAATAGCATGGAATCTTAAAGGGCACTAAATTTACTTAGAGAATGACCTAACCGTACCTGTGTCACTTTTTAAAAGTCACCAACAACCATTTATCATGCATGTAAGGTCTCCATTGTCAGGAAGTTGTTAAGTCTTCACTGTCCAGAGGTTAAATGAGATTAGTACCGAAATTTAACCACATGTAGGTTTTTTTCTAAATCTATCAGTGAAAATCAGTCGACTGATTAGCTTTTATAATCAACCGATTCACCCTATTCCATAAAAACTCAAGCGTTTCATGGTTTATATTTAGGGCATTACCTGAATTAAAGCCTCAAGGATCATAAGAAGGCTGACTTTATAACAGGCAAGACTAGTATTTCAACATTCTTCCTTTTCACTTTCCAAATGTTGAGGTTATCATGATTTTAATGTAAAATTGGTTCACCAAGTGAGCGTTAGGCCGCAAAGCTCAAACGCGGGGTTGAGGTTATTAAACGTTCACGATTTCTTCTAATCTCTGAGGTCAAATCGAGTTTAAAACTGGAAATAAGGTGCATGCAAGTCAAATTCTCAACTGCCCGATAGAATTAGTCAATTGATATGGAAAAACAGTCGACTAATTCGTCCTGTCCAAAATAAAACTCAAGCTTTTATGGTTCAAAAATGAGTGTCTCACTTCCATTTTGTTCTTAGAAATTCTTAAAATTTGAGTTCACCTCCAAGCATGGTCCCTTCAGCTTCGAGGTTCAAAATTTTGAAGATTTTGACATGTGAAATTGTATCGTGCTCGCTTAGACTTACATCAACTTTGATAAATTGCTATATTCAAAGCTTGTATGCATAGTTGTTAAAATATCGATTTAAATCTTAAACTCTTACGATTTTATGATATTAGCTATATAAACCTAGTTCAATTCCATGAAAAAAAGAACTTAGGGGAAAAATTTGTAAAATCTCAATTTTTTGGACCAAAATCTTAAAATCTCGATTTTGCAACTGATTTTACGATTTTATTCATTTTAGAAAAGTGGACTAGAAAACATAAATTAATGTCTCACTAAAATATAATTATGTTATTAGTCGTATTAATATTCTTTCTTTAATCTTTTCTCTTTCTCACTCATCTTATTATCAATTGCACATTTTCCTCATCTTATTTAGGACTGAACTCAATGAATCCAAAAACTTTAATTTTCATTTATTTCTGCAAACATGTTTTGTGCAAAAGTTGATAGAAAATAACAAAATATACTAACTAAAAATTGTACAAATATGTCTTTTCTCACTTCTCAATTAGCCTATATATACAAGAATTAAAGTAATTTTTTGACATCTAATACTTTGAATTTTTAAAATTTCTATAAACTAAATAAATAGATATTAAAACCAACTCTTATATTACAAAACACTACACTTGAATGTTCAATCCTCCTTACTTTTTCGTTGGTAAATTATGCTATATTTATTCAGAGTTATTGTTACGCTATCAAGACAATTAGCTACTTCTAATTGGAGTTTTTGGCCTAAGTCTTGCACTTTAAAAAGTATAATTCTTCTATTTTATTATAGTTTTCTTTTTTAATGGTTAGACGCTGAAATTTAATATGAATTAATTCTCTTGTTAAATATATGTATCCTAAGATTATATTTTCGACCGCTATTATGATAGGTTGAGACGTTAGAATCAACTTTTCCAAGCCTAAATCTAGCATTTTAGATACTATAATTCTTCTATTGTATTATTAATTTCCTTTTTAATATTTATATGTTGAAATTTATTGTGAATTATTTCTCTTATTAAATATACACGTTCCAAGATCATAAGTTTTGGAATGTTTTAATGATACTAAGTTATTAGAATTGGCGTTTCCAAAATGTGTGTTATTCAATATCTATACTTGATTTACTTTATGATGCATTATCATGAAAAATACAAGCATGTCTATAATTTTCATAGTCTATTTCTAATTGTAAGTAAAATATTACGATTTTGCTATTCAATTTTACGATCCCCTAACGATTTTGAATTGAATCTCGATTTTTATAACATGGCTTGTATGTGGCTCAATCCTTCAAATTTGCTTAAAACACAATAGGGCAGAGGTAGATTACTTACCAAAACATGTAATGGTAGTCACAAAACACAAATTTATTCTTGATAGGCCCTGGTTTTGGCTTCAATCTTGCAATGGTTGGCCAATTCTCTCAAATTTCTCTCTCTCTCTCTCCATAGACAAAATGGTAAATATGAGAACAAAGAATGTTCTTTGAGTGGTTTTGCATGAGTTAAAACGTGGGTTTCACAAAGGATGGGGTGTTGACATGTGGCTGGACACTTGTTCATTTTTCAGCCTTGACGCATATCAATCAACTTATTTGTGTGATTAGTCGACTGATTGTTATCACCGACTGATATAACCCAATATGTCAACTATTAGCCCTGGTTCCTCAAATTGATGCATTTTCTGGGTGCTACATTAACGATGGCAGCTGAGTTTTAAAACCTTGATTATGTTAGGTAGTGGCCGAGTTTTAAAATCTTGATTAAGAGTAACATTGGTCCTCAAGATGGAAACATTACTTAAAATAAGGGTATTAGAGGCGGTTTTTTAAAGCCAGTAAAAAAAGTGCCTTAAAAATAATACAATGGAGGCAGTTTTTTACTAACGCCTAGAAAAATAAATTTTTTAAGGCATTTTACATTTACTGCTTCTACAAACCTACTTTTAGGGCGGTTTTGCTAATAACGCCTCTTTGCTTTTTATCTTCCATTTAGGCTATGTTTGTATTAATGGAAAAAAAAATTTGGAGAAACAATTTTCGGGTAAAAAATTTGTTTTACAAGATTTTCAATGTGTTTGGTAGCTATTTAAATTTTTATTGAAAAATAATTAAAATTACTTTTATAATAGATAACTCAAAGATAATGATAGATTAGAGATAAAATGGAAGGAGAAAAGATAAGGAGGGTGAAATTAAGTCATTTGGAAAATTATTTCGGATCATTTTGAATAAAATTTATTTTCCTCCATATCTATCCAAATTTGGAAAAATATTTTCCAAAAAATAGATTTTTCATCAAAACAATCATTTGAAAATTTTATTTTTCCAAAAAATATTTTCTTTTCCATCTTTTCCCACCAAAACAAACTGACCCGAAAAACTAATTTTTTCCAAACTATGGAAAAGTTGAATCCACTCGCCTTAAAGTTTTTAACTTTTAGGTCAAAAGAGAAAAAAGAAGCAACTTAAAAATGATCAACCATGCATGCCTCTTTCAAGTGTAATAATAATTTTTTAAAAAAAAAGAAACTTAAAAGTCGCAACTATTGACTAGAAAAATATAATTGCTCAGTCTACAAATAATTTGTCACATGTTTTGATGGGCCGTCCAAAATTAATTAAATAACGGTGCAATCTTTATAAAATTTAGTAATTATTACTATTGCCCTTTAGTAATTATTAGGGTCAAGTCAAGTTTGCCCCTTATTTTATTTCAAATTGCCACCATCCTTCCGTTTGTTTCAAATTGGCCCCAATCGTTTACGGTTTCGTTTTAATTTACCTCCTATTTCTTCAGTTATTGTAATTTATTTTCTATACTTTTAATCTAATTCCAATTTATCCCTATGCTTTTTGCCTTGTTTCAATTTACCTTTGTAATATTTATGTCTGGTTGTGAAAATATAATTAGTGATTGAAATAACAGTTGAAATATTTTGGTGGAAGAAGGTTCATTTGTAGGTCATACAATCTTTTTAATGTATCTTTTAACATATTATTTAGCCAATTTATCTCAATAATTAATTATTTATAAAAATTAAAAAGATGCGCTAAGTAAATCATTTGTCCCGTAACTAAACCACTTACATAGTAAAACTATTCTGAAAATTTTCAGGCTATCATTTCAGTAAGTTATCCTTTATTAAAATTAATGATATAAATGATGGGGGGGCAAAATAAAAGGAGACAAAAAAGAACATGTAAATTAGAACGAAACTACAAATATGAGTGAGTGCAAAAAACTGAAAAATAAAGGGGCAATTGAAACGAGACTATAAACAATGGGAGGTAATTTGAAACGAATGAAAGAATATGGGAAAAATTGAAAAACAAATGAAAGGATAGGGGGCAAATTGAAACGAGTCTCAAATGATAGGGGAAAACTGTACTTTACCCATGTTAATGTAAGAGTACAATTCAAATTAAAATCAAAGATGTCAAAATTTAGCTTTATGTAATGTTTTACACTTCTTTAAATTTATCATGACTTGATTATATCATATTTTCACAAACATGGGCAAAATCTATATGGTTCCCTTGAATCCCCTTATTCGTATTTATTTAGTTGCAGCTTTAAAGCTCAAGTTTTAACTCTTTTTTCTTTTACCTAAGAAGTTGTGCATATAGCTGCTCAGTTTTTAACTTGTGTTGTTGTTTCCTACATAAGCCCGAATCAAAGCTGGTGGTAACTATATAGCATGATTCATGTCTTCTTGTTCATTTCTTCATTATGTTATGCGGCGAAGTTTTGTGTTTGTATATGTATGCATGTAATCTCAACGACTCTTTCGCTGTGAAATGTACAAGGTTTCTTTTGTTACGATTTGTTTATTATGTTCGTGAACTGGTTTTGCTAATGTTTATCTTACGTATATGCAGGGACGATATGGACAGCAATATCGCACATCATAACGGGAGTGATAGGGGCAGGAGTGTTGTCCCTTGCTTGGAGTGTGGCTCAGCTAGGATGGATAGCTGGTCCTTTAGTTATACTAGCATTTGCTGCAATTACCATATTGTCCTCGAACATTCTTTGTGATTGCTATAGATCTCCTGATCCCGAGTTCGGGCCCATCAGAAATCGATCTTTCGTGGAAGCTGTCGACTTCTATCTAGGTCACTAGAAGCTTCTTCACCCTTGATTCTAATCATGTTACATTTATAATATAAGTTATTTCATATGTAAGGCTTTGTGGATTTGTATGCTTATATCTGATATTGGCTTGATCATGCAAAGGTTTCAAAAATCGTTCAGCTAAGGAAATGAAATTTTTGGTAAGTAATTCGAGTCAACAACTTAATGTTTCAGGAGAGAGAAGCAGACGGATTTGCCAATTGATCTTGCAGGAGTGCTTTTACTTGGGCGGAATTGCTTATACAATTACCGCTGCCATAAGTATGAGGTATACAATAACGAACGACAAGAAATAAGAACGATTATTGTCCCAAAGTGGCCCGGTTTCCTCTTTTTCTATCAGCTAATATCCAAATTCTCTTGAGTTATATATAATGCAGTAAGTTAAATACTTAAAACTTTCAACATGACAAGAAGGTTATCCTTGAGTGTCAAAGAAACTAGTTTCTTATTTTTGCTTTGAATTATGATACCACTCGCTGAATCTTGTCTTTGCCATGATCATTTGCTATTTGGGGGATTATTTCTATAAGATTTGTAAATGTGTATTTATACAATAATGATGCAGAGCTATTCAAAAATCAAATTGTTATCACAAAGAAGGGCACAAGGCTTCGTGTGAATTTGGAGAGACTACTTATATGCTGATTTTTGGATGCATTCAGATTATAGCGTCACAGATACCTGATTATCATAACATGGCATGGCTCTCTGTGTTGTCGGCTACCATGTCTTTCTCGTATTCTTTAATCGGATTTGCACTTGGTCTCGCAAAAGTTATCGGTATATCTTTGCATTTAACCCTTCTTGTTTTGAGCTGTCTTGGATCATGGAGATGTGGTTTTGAAAAATGAAAATTAGGTACATTCAGTTTGGGAAAATATATTTGTGTTTTGAAGAAAAATGCAGCTATGCATTTGCGTTCATGAATAAATCCTCCTGAATTTATTTTCCCTTGGCAAATCCAACAAAAGATATGGTATGGGAATTTTATGCACCTGTTTGGTTCTATTATTGTGACTTGTGATGAAAACTCCTTTTCGGTTATCATGTCATTTTGTTGTTTGTTGTGAAAAAAGTGAATCCGACAAGAAAAATTTCCGGCAATTTTATAAAATCGGGCGCTTTCAGAAACGTTCTCAAAGCTGTTCTGGAAACCAACCTACCGAATGTTTTTCTGCAATTTTTCTGTTTGCAAAACCAGATGATAGCTTTCAGAAATATAACCAAATGCAGCTGGCCTGAAATTGGTTCATCCTTTAAGTCAATTACAAGGCTGCTATATGTCAAAATACCTCATCAGAACTAGGAAATACGAGAAGTTTGACATGTTAGTAGCCAGAAATCCGTTCTGCCAAATCGTTCATTTTTTTTTTCTTGGCTTATTTCCAGAAAATGGGAAAATCAAGGGGAGCATTGGAGGAATCCCTGCTAGCAATGTAGCTACGAAAATATTTTTGGTGTTCGAATCACTTGGAGATGTTGCCTATTCCTATCCGTATTCAGGCATTCTTCTAGAGATACAGGTTGGTTTATGTTTGGTTTTAAGTTAGTTAATTAGTAAATCGAAAGGAAAATAAAACATTAATGCTTATACGGTATCATCTTTGTGCAATGAAGGATACCCTGAAGTCGCCTCCACCGGAAAACCAAAAGATGAAAAAGGCGTCTACATCTTCAATTTTCATTACAACAGCTCTTTTTCTATGTTGTGGATGCTTTGGGTATGCAGCTTTTGGAGATGATACACCCGGAAACCTTTTAACGGGGTTTGGATTTTATGAGCCTTATTGGCTTATCGATTTCGCTAATGCTTGCATTGCTCTACATTTAATCGGTGGATATCAGGTTGAAAAGTTCCTACCCAACACTAATCTTTTTATATTTTGGCGTTACAGCTTTGGGAAAAGAGATAACAATATGTTCCATTTTTGAAGTTTTGATAAAAAAAATTACATTGTTCTATGTTCATGGCTTGTGCCAAAATAGTCGTAGTTCTGATGACAATTTTTTCTTAATTTTCTTGCTGAATTTTTTGCTAGATATACAGCCAGCCGCTTTTCGCAATGGGAGAAAGATGGTTCAGCGAGAAGTTCCCAAACAGCAGATTTGTGAACAACACATACGCCTTTAAATTCCTGTTGTTGCCACCTGTACAGTTGAACTTGTTTAGGCTAGTTTTCAGGACGCTTTATGTCATGTCGACAACTGTATTTGCGATGATTTTCCCTTACTTTAACCAAATTTTGGGAGTATTGGGGGCCTTTAACTTTTGGCCACTGACGATATATTTTCCTCTCGAAATGTACTTTGTGCAGAGGAAGATTCGAGCTTGGACAGCAAAGTGGGTTGTGTTTCAAATTTTTAGCATAATTTGCTTTATTGTGTCGTTTTTGGCCTTAATTGGGTCTCTTGAGAGTCTTATAAGCGCTAGGTTGAGCTAGAGTTACAACTTAATATAGTCAATGAGTATATATAGTGGACAAATGTGTATATAAAAGGAGATATCCATATGTTTTGTTGTGGATATTCATTTGGCATGCTTAGGTTTTATTATTAATAATAAAATACATGGGGATTAAATTATGCACTAGTCTTTTGTCTTGCAATGAATCACATTATAATGCAGGTGGCTAATACAACTGCGATTCAACTATTGTATTCACGAAAATTCGTAAATGTATGGTTTTACTTCTTTTTGTGTGCTAGAAATCGGAGACTATGGTTGTGTGTCGTTAACTCTCCCAATCGGTTCATAGAGAAAAACTAAAACCTACGGCATCCCCACTGAGCGGCGGATTTTCTGCATCAACGCAGTAACTCCTTGAAAGATCCCGACCCTTCTGCCAATGACATAGTGTGCCCCAGCCCTCGCGATATGATCAATTAGGATTATGATTTGATTTATTAAGATTTTTTTTTCCTATTTATGTTCCTAAGTTTTCATCTAAATACGATAGATTATTAATGGCAGGCTGATGAATTGAATTGAATTGAATAGTCGTGCAGGTTCTCTCTTTGCATGGCTTTCCTTTTTTACTCTCTTGGCTTTTTAATTTTTTCTATTTACTTTTTAGCTTTTATTATATAACTCCACATGTTATTAATTTGTATAACTAAAACACCCGACTATCAACCATCCTTTTTTGCAAATACTTTGTTCCTCGATTATATTATACCTCAATCTCGTGATTTTCTATAACTTCACAACAATACAATCAAAGTGAATTTGTTTTCCGCTATTATTATTCATTTTATTTTATTTATTTTTTACATTGAACCCCATGGGTGAAGAGAATCCATCTTCAGATTGGGTTATGGCCAGCAAGAATATTTGGTCCTGGTGGATTCGATACCACTTTTTTATGTGTGGGATTTGGGGGGCTCCCTCAAGTCATATAAATTAAAAAAAATACAAAAGGTCCAGAATTGACCAATATATTGCTGACCAGAGTGATACTCTAATAAGTTGGCCAAATTTGAACCCCTTTATTTTTTTCACGCATGTCTCCCTAGAGGGAACCTTCCAAGTCCAACTCCCCACACTTGCTTACAATCACGGTTTTAAAAATTAGCCCTTACCATTACATAATATGATTACAGGATCATTTCTGCCGCTATTGCTACCATAATTGGCAGTGGCCGATATAGGTGCGAGGTTGGAATTCTCATTCTTATTGACCGAAACTATTAACTATGAAATATTGCTATAGGCGGACCCAAGGTGGCAGAAGGGCCACAGTCCCCCGACCTCGAAAACTTTCATGAAATGCATGCATAAAATTGGAAACTTTTCAGATAACTTCTTTGTACTGCTCCCGTGGAAAAAAAAAGAGGTTATTTTATATATAATACATTGGTCCGGTCTCTCCCAGCATAAAATTCTGCATTGTGGTATTTAAAACTATGCGTGCAACTAACAAAATCTGTTAAAAGTTGCAAAATGGAAATGGCATATCAAATGAAACATTTTCTCTAATGGGAGTGACTCTACATTTTTAACCACAAAATAGAATTTTATAATAAAAAATTTTGAAATTAATTTTATAATTTTATTTTAAAACTTTTAATTTTATGGTTGAAAAGTTATACCCTTACCCCAGAGGGAAGTTGACCAGACCAGACATATTGTGGCTGAACTACTAGTCCCTTCAATCACACGCCCGGCACACAACACCGTTGAATTCTTTACTCATATCACACTCCTTTTGTGTGTGTGTCCCTCTCTCTCTTGGCATTTCTTCAATATTTATAATTTATTTTTTTTCCCCTTACTTATTTATTAACTCCCCATCTTTCACTATTCTACACATCTTTTAATACTCCTTCCGTTTCAAAAAAGATAGTGCATAATTCCTTTTTTGTCTGTCCCAAAAGATAGTTCAATTTTCTTTTTGAGCATATGTAATTAATTTTTCAATTGACTATTGCACCTTACATTCTTAGATCAAATGATAATGCTTCATTTAATAAATTGGTAATGTAAATGACATTGAAACCTTGGAATTGACAACCGTACAGTGGGGAGGGGAAAAGACGGTCAAAACATGGACCCTTCACATTAAAGTGTGTCCTTTAATTTTTTTTTATGTGTAAACTTTTTTTCTCTAAGAGACACGTCCTTTACATGTATATATATACACTTGCTCTCCTTTTCTTTTGTAAGTCTACATCCCTTTCTTTCTTTTAATTATTTAGACTTTCATCATGAGTAAAAAATTAAATAATCATCCCTCCCTCAATAGTATTGAAGATAGTCATACAACAATTACCACAACAAAGCATGACTCAAAAAATTTAATCAAGCCATTGCTCGATTTAAATGGTCCGCCAAATGAAGATGGTCACATCTCACCAGCTTAAGAAACTCAGCAAGTAATTTCTAAAATGATTAGGATTTTTCTACCCAAGTTCTTCTAATATGTTCTGTTAAATTTAGAAATTGAATCTATGCTTATAAGCTTGTTTTTTCTAGAATTGGATTGTACTATTGTGTGATTATCCATATTTTCTAAATATTGTTTTCTTTTTATTTTTCTATATGTGATTATCCATGTTGACTAATTTAATGTTTTACAAAAAATCAGTTTTAAACCAGAAGGTAAGCAATGATATTATCAAACATAAACAAAGCTAACTTGCAACATCACAATGCTAATCTAAGCTGATGTCATACAATCTATTGATTATGTGAATTTTATTGTCATTCAAGAGTTGCTCTCGCCTCATCCAAAATTTGCATGTCGCACTCGATACAGTTCGGTAGTTGCCCATTTCTAGCCAATTTGCTTTTGTTCATATGCGGTATCTTGTAATTATTTCCACCAAAAGCTTTCATCACCTCAACCATGTATGACTATAATGTCAAAAACACATTATTCAATTTTCAGGTGGAAAAATGTTGAACAACTTCTCCACTGCTTCAACGAATTCATCAATTGTATTATGAGCTTCTTGGTGTTGAAGTGAATCAATAGCTCTAAAGAAACCAAGATCCAAAATATTCAAGTCGAGATTGTTTGCAGGTTGACAACATGAACGAATGTTTAATCCATCTTTTCTGGCAGGTTCAACGAACTCGGCATCATTAATATCAAAATGTGGCTTTGCATTATCTTGTTGAATGAGTATCCTTGAACTAGAGTATGGCTATTTTTCTTTGATCAAAGGCAACAACTTTTTGATAAAACATGATCGAATGACATCTTTTGTAACCGATAAAATTGGTTTTGTCTCTAAAGTTCCTGCTATACGATTTCTACTACTTCGCTTGGCTGGTTCTTTAATAACAAATGGCCAAATTGCTGCTTCATCCAGATGAAGATAATACTTTTGTGATGACTTAGACATATAAAACCATTTTTCATCACTATGAATTTGATTGTACATGTTAACAAACAAAGGTCTAGATATATGAGTACCTTCGTCAATCATTGATAAGCATAATTTCAACTTTCACCGCATTAGAATGAGCTTGAAGATATCCTTGCTTGATTCTTCAATGTCGTGTTGATTTGGAAACATCCAAAGCCTTGGATAATGATCTTATATTTGTTCGATGATGAACGGGAATTCCTTTTACTTATTCGAAGTCTATTTCAACCCTCTTACAACCAACATTTCTCACAAGCTTTGAAGGAAAATCCGGTACGACATTTGTAGTAACAAAAGGAATTGTTTCACCCCAAATACGAGAAACTGACCTATAGTACTCTTCTTATCACTAGACAAATTTTCCTTATTACTTTGGTGTCATATATTTTCTAGCCTGATCATGATCGTATTGTCGAAAGACTCAACATCTTCTGGCAAACTATTCAAATCTATGGAAGGAATACCTGAATAATTATTCATTTTCTAACTTTAACTCTATCTATTGCTGTTAAAAATCAAAATTTTTGGATGCATCCAAAAATCAGCATATAAGGGCCATAGTCCCCCGACCTTGGAAACTTTCATGAAATTTATGTGTAAAATTGGAAAAATTTCAGATAACTACTTTACACGGACCCCGCAGAAAAAAATAAGTTTTTTTATATATAATACATGGGTCCGGTCTCCCCTAGCGTAGAATTCTGTATGGATCCGCCACTAACCATTACCATATTATATCGGTCTATATCAGCCCTAAGGGATAACAAAATTAAAAAATAATTTTACAACAGATGAAAAAAAAAAGGGCTTTAATTTTTGTTACCATTACATTCTGAAATCGAGTAATCATTAGGAACTATATTTAAAACCATGCGTGTAGCTAACAAAATCTGTTAAAAGTTGCAAAATGGAAATGGCATATCAAATGAAACATTTTCTCTAATAGGAGTGACTTAACATTTTTAATAATAAAATAGAATTTTAAAATAAAAATTTCAAAAATAATTTT
>MKEJ01008118.1:0-21788 GCA_001753735.1 Embelia ribes | reverse complement strand
AAATTTTCCATGTCTACAGTTACTGAATGGGTTTTTGCCCTATTTATTAATGGTTAAAGCTAATTTGGGTGTACATCTAGCTAATGTTGCTGAAATTAGGATTACATTATTTCCATTGTCCTTCATGATATCAATTGGTTAAGAATAATAATTTGATCTCATTAATTGATAATGCAATTAAATATATATTTTCTTAAATTGGACTAAATGATAGATCAATTTTGTTAAACATTTGTAGGTATCTTATGATGGCAAAAATGGTTATTTTCTTTAATTGAGGTGGATATATTATTGATACCAGTGGCGGATGCCCATATTTTATGTTCAATTTTGCAGCACAAGGTAATGCGAATATTTTGGGATAGGAACAATGAAGGAATTAAGGAAAAATTGTATGATAAAATTGGGATTTATCCAAATCGTTTCAGCCTTAAATTGACATATTTGCCTACTTTGGAAAGAAATAGCTCTGTGAACTATATTGGTAAGGATGTAAAAGGTGATGATTCATTGGATACAAGGTGACAGATGTACCTGGGAGGATCTTTGTTGAATTATACATGGAAGTTGACGAGAAGGTTGACATGCACTCTCCTAGTATAGTTAAACGTGATTTAGGTGCATTTGCACCATATTCGCAATTGTTATCTGGAGATTTTTGCATAGAAGACATGCAATTCCAACCTAATTTTGATGAATTCTATTCAAATTTCAACATGTACAAGAAGAAGAAAAAAGAGGAGGAAGAGGAGTTGCAATGGGGTAATTTACATGAAGCCATTTTGTATAAGAAGAATAATGAGGGAGGTGAGTTGCAATGGAGTAACCCCAGTCAATGTTCACTATACTTGGCATAGATGAAAGAAAAGGAGGAGAAAGAGGAATTGCAATCAGTGTTCATGTCTTGATAACACCTTATCACTAAACTTGGCATGGATGAATTTTTATGAACGAAATATGTATTTATGCCAGAATAATAGGTGATCAGCCACAACTCGATTATGATCTTATATCTCAGATTATTTAGCCTACCATAGCTGACCATCCTTCAACCAAGGTGAAATCGATTATCCAAACCATTTATATTCGATTTTAGAAGTGGATTAGTTACAAGAAATGATGGATGAGAAAGCAAAAGACTATTACCTTTATATTTAGTAATTGGGAAAAATTTAACGGGTTTTACCTAAATTCATGAGAGCTTTATAGAGGTACAATCCAAATATTTTGTCGATTTGCATATAGTACCATCCTATGACATGTGGGGAACCTATATTTGCAAAATATTTGATAAGTTATTTTTCACCTTTCAACCGATTGTTGAGGATTTTGTTTATTGTAGGCCAATTGTTATAATTGATGCAACTAACATATATAGAAATATAAGGTGAATATTCTTTAGGTAATGGTAATTGATGTAGATGATTCTACTTTTCCCATTATATGCGCTTTTATAGATTAAAAAATCAAAGAAAGTTGGACATTTATATCGATCATCTAATTCATTATTTGATTCAAAATGAGGAAGATATATGATTGATATCTAATCAACATCCCTGCATTTTAAGTACAATGGAAAATAGATGGAATTGTCTAGGTTTGATACATAGGTATTGTATCATTTGATACGAGGAAACTTTAAAAAACATTTCAATGGGAAACCTGAATTATTTAATTTGGTAAGAGGAGTTGCTTGGGCATATCAAGTTAAAAAGTTAATTCACAATATGAAACTGCTTGAAAATAAGAGCACAACTGTGTACTTATAAGTGATCAATGAATCAAGAGAAAAATATCTATGGTATATGATGAAGGGTATAGATTTGGCATTGTCACTACAAATAATGCTAAAAGTTTTAATATCGTTTCACTGTGTGCTAAAAGTTTACCTATCAATATTGTTATCCAACTTATCTTTTATCTGTGCGTAAATTATTTCTGTACCCCAAGGAATATTATAGAAAAGATGAGACTTAATGGGAAAAAAATATGGTGACAAATTTTTAAGAACATCAAGGACTATGTAGCTCATAATTCCCACACTACTACTACTTATGAATCGTTGAATGTGTATTTTGTTAGGACTTATTCATGGTTTGGGATTAGAAAAAATGTGTAAGAAGTCAATATATGAGATACAACATGTGATTGTGAGAAGAGGCAGAAGGGATGGTATTCCTTTTTCTTGCCTTATTGCCAAATGCCATCATGTGCGCCTTTATTAGGAAGAGTATCTATCATTTTATTATAGGGTTGATTTCTTATGCACCTTTGTTTATGCCTCTTTTCACTTGCCACCAGGTGAGACCATGATTACATTGCATGATGTTGAGGTTTTGGGTGGGATATTAGTAGATGTGGACCCAGTAATAAAAGTAGATGCTTCTACTAGTTTGGTTATAGAGTTAATTGGTGTGAAGCCACCTCTGATGATAATTCGAGTTCTCGACTTTACATTTCATAACTTCATACTAGTTTTTGACAGTCATTCATTGATGTCGATGATAAGGCATTGAGGAGACATACTAGATATATGATCACAATGTTGCGGGAAGGGAAGGGTAGTTTTTGTCGGATACGTCTGGCGATAAGACTAAATTGAGATATCTACCACTGTTGTGAGATTTCGCGACTTGTTGGAGATATAGTTAGGGTTCAGCCATTAATATGATCTTATATCGAAAGATGTATCAGGCGAGAATTGCTAGGAGTATTAATATTATTGTTGTAGGCACTCTATGTTTTAAATTATTTTTTTAGATACTGCTTTTAAATTTTATGTGATTATATCATTTTATCATTTTATGTTTTTTTTAACAGATATGGGCATGGAACAAATTTAGTCACCCTAATCCTATTCACAACTTAGCGCTATATCCTGATAATCCATTCTTGTCTGCATAACCTTATGGATAGAGGTACAATTTAATATTTTTACTTACAAACCGCATATTAATTTTTATACACATAGTGTTGATTATTTTTTTTCTTTGGCAGAAGTATTGCAATTCATGGCTATGATTTTAAGGTAGCTGATTATAGCCTGAAATTGAGATTAATCTGACTTGATGTGGGAGGAGAAGATGGTATAAGAGCCATATTTGGATGTCTTGTCATGGATGCTAGGTTATAGTATTACCGAACTTCGGATATGGTGAGCTCAAGTACCACTTATATATGATATCAAACATCATTACCTAAACCTAGTTTTCCTTCAGTTCATCATGACATTGGGATTCCAGAAGGAATCTTGTGTACTGGAGATAAGCATAGAAAACTTCATGGTATTGATTAGCATTCAACTGAATGGGAACAATCGGTTGCGACGTACATTATAGCATAGGGTGATAGGTTATTTGTAGAGCCAGAAGATGAGTTGTTCTTTAGTCGAATGGCTTATGGTGATCCTTACATGCACTGGTATGAACGCATTACCTGATCGAGTATATGTTCTCCTTTATTTATTGTTAGTAATGGTTACCAAATGATAAAGCTCGTTGTGAGAGTGGTTGTAAGTAATCTTTTTAAGACTTTGATTGGTATTGATCAATAGGTTCTTGACAACCCACCTCCCATCCATAATCCTATACAGCTTCAACAATCCCAAGTCGATGATTATAATTTCAAAAAGGTGGACGTAGAAGACGAGGGCGAGGTGGACATGGATGAGGATGAAGAGGTAGAGGACCTTTTCAGTATGATCCAATCAAGACTGTTTATCATCCAGTTCCTGTCGAGGAAGTTTATCAGCCAAATCTAGTAAACATCAGCCAAATATTCCTCATGCTTGCTCTGTGTTATATAGATGCTCAACAGATACTCCATGGGCACCCAAACCGTAGATCGGTATGCTTATCTCTCGAGCTTTAGTTTCAGTTCCAATTTCATATCTGGTTTCGACTTCGACTTTTTCTATTCAAGCATATGTAATACCTTATAAATATGGCATTATAGCTACAATCTAATTTTTTAAGGCGCTGCAAATTTCAGAGGTTAAAGTATAATTAAGTAATAGTGAAACTGAAAAGCAATTATATTCTTTTAGTTCCACATTTGTTATCTTAGCATATTTTGCTTCTAAACACAGAGAAAGAAGATGTGAGAGAAAAGGAAGGGGTCTTAACATAAAATCCTGCGAATCGTAGAGGAGAACTGGTCTAATCAACGAACTGGAAGTGGATTTGGATTCGTCTCATTGTTCTGGTCGTGGTGAGGTAAGTTTATTATAAAGTTTTTTTGTAACACATCTACTAGTTGGAGCCTTAAACCGTAAAATCTTTTTCTCATGATTTTAACTGAATCCCTTAATTTTTTAACGTTGCGGGTTGATTACCGTTTATGATTGAGGGTTTATAGAATGGATTTAGCTAATGTGATTGAGGAAAGATCGGAAGTTGGTTGCGTTTGGATCAAAAAAGGGTTTTCGCCAACTTGGATTGGACGGAAGGCCACCCAATTGGATGGAGGGTCACATGATCGGACAGAACCCCCTTGGTCTGATCGGGACCCCCCTCAAATGGACAAAAATAATAAAAACAAATTTTAGCAATTCCCCTCTGGGTCCGATCAAATGGGACCTCATTTGGTTAGATCGAGACCCCACTCGTTTGACAAAAAATGATCTAAATCACTTTTAACATGTCTTTAAACGTGCATAAAGGTTAATTGACATCCAAACTATGAGTTATATGGACAAATGGTGACTTATACCTATCAATTTTTCATAAGTAAACATGAGATTGGCGGTGCATCCTATAGGAGTTACCGCTAGAGTTGTCAACCAAATCTTCGAGAAGTTCTGTGCACTGATTCACAGGTTCGGTTAGGTTTTTCTGTTTTGTGGTTAGAACCACAAGTTATTATGTGATTTGTGTGCATGATTATTATTACGCATTTATGTGCTTAGCTTGGGAATAGGGTTTAGGTGTCATTATGTGATTATGAGTTTGACATGATATGCAATAGATATAAATTGATAAATGAGAATGAGTAACATGAAATTGAGTTGTGTGCTATGATTATGAGTTTGGCATGATATGTAATATGTGTAAATTGATAATTGAAAATTGATTAATGTGAAACTGAGTTGTATTAATCAGTGATAGAGTATGCAAACTTATGAGTTTAAAACTGAGTTGAATGAGTAAAAATGTGATTTTATACTCATGAGGTAACGAAGACTGGCCATTTGATTCATACTTTGCTTAGATAGGGTAACGAGGACTAGCCTTATTGTGCTAGCATATTTATAGGGTAACGAGAACTGGACCTATAGTGTCATCATGCCTAAATAGGGCAACAAGAACTGGCCTTATAATAGATTATGCAGAGAGGATAACGAGGACTGACCCTTTATTGTCATGATATTTGTGTGGGTTACAAGTGGAACTCGGGGCATGAAAGAGTGCCCAATAAATCTTTATGCGTAAAGTCATTGGGTGATATCATGTCGTAGTGTGTGTTTAAAAAGTGAAAACTAAAAGTGAAGCCAAAAATGGTAAATTGAGATATGTGGAGTTGAGGTACATTCGATTATGAGCATGTGTTTACTTTTGCATGATTTCAATGTATTTCCTGCTAGTGAAGTTTTCTTATTGTTGTTGTGGGATATTTTTAGAGTTTTGTATGCATAATTTCTTGTGCTTTTAAATTGACAATTCAATATTTTAACTGCTTGTTTGGGATATTTTCTTGTTGTGCTATTTTTTTTCCTTTTGTTAAACCCCAAGTAGGAAGAAGTATTGATGGTCTACAGATACGGGATTAGAGACATATTTAGAGCTCACTTGAGGGGTCGTTGGTGTTTTACTTATTATTGAGTTGTTATTGTTTATTGTTTCGGTCGACGAGCCAAGTGACATTTTATTTTAAAGATGGTTTTAGTTGATAAATAAATTGGCAAAACTATTTTTAAGTCTGAGATCGAGTTTTGAGTTAATTGAGCCATTTTGTAATGGAGATTTTTGTTGAGTATTCATGAGGTTGGTTTATTTTTTTTCATGTGTTGTGGTGTAAATCACGTGCTCAGGAGATGGTGAATTTCGGGGCGTGACTAATTTTTTGTTTAATTCATTTCTAAATATGTGCTTTTTTTTATGCAATAACCGATTGATGATCATTGACTTGATATATTAGTAGAGGATACTATATCCAGCTATGAGTCATTGCCATACGACAAGAATTATCAGCCCTGGTACAAGAAGAGTCATTCTCCTTAGTAGATCACCGAGGTTACTGCCAATACATCTTCAGATGTGCCAAGGCATTCTATATAGTTGGATGGTCCTCCACCGCAATCTCTTACTCAAGCTCAAGACACAAAGCCGCCATAGAAAAGGTCGACGCGAAATCCGAAATCGGTTTCTACTTCACTGATAAACAACGAATACCACATTTATGACAATTATGGTTATTGTAGGAAATATACTTGGTGTGTGTAATATATGGCACCTGTATTGCTAGTTTTGTTGATATATGATAGTATTATTTTGCTATGCATATATTTTTATGCATGGTTTTTTGTTGGAATGTAGCTTGTTAGTTTTGGTTTAGCTCAAATTCGTAATGCATTGTGTTAGCACATAGCTGTATTTGTTGTGAGCAAATTGCTATTTATTTTTGCAGTATACAGGAATAGAATCATAAAGCTTCATTTTTTTATTATGCTATCACAATTTTTGCCAATAGTAGTGTCGAGTTACTTACAAAAAATTATAATATATTTATATATGGCCTTAGTAAATTTTTTTAGAAAAAAATAATTCGCCTCTAACTGTGACAAATTAAGTAATTCGTCACTGATAATAGTAAATGCAGAACATCTATTCACCATTACTACTTGCAAAATATACATGTTTAATTTTCAATTATTCGCCATTAATAGTGGCGAAGTAGTGTTTTTTGTCATCACTAGTAGCGAATTAATATCAGGTACGCCATATAGGGCATTTTTGGCACATGCCTCCCAGATTAGTAATATTGGGGCCAACTTGGTATTTCGTAGGCAAAAAAACCCTCGGGGTACTCTAAAATAAATATCATGAAGGCAAAGTGTAAGGGCATTTCCGTTCTCATTTAATTTCAACATCTAGAAACTCATTTTTCTTACTAGAAATTCAAATTTTTAAAATTACTCACACCTATTTTTCTATAAAATTTATAAGAAAATATTACAATATATTTTCTAAAATTAGCTAGATTTTTATATTTATTGTTAAAAAAATAAATTGTTTTATTAAATAAATTGTGAATAATAGATTGTTCTATTGAGAAATATACTATAAAATTTTTAAAAAAATTTCTAGATATATATAATAATAGAAATATTGATGTGGTACAGTTCTCATCCAATATTTCTCATTTGAGAAATTAAAGAGGAAAAATCAGAAGTTTAAAATGACTGTTGTGAATGTTTTAAGGCTTAGGCGTAGTTTGGTAATGCTAGTTCTTTTTACAACCATTTCAAAATTACTTTTCAAAATTGATTCTAAAATTTGGTATAATCATAATGTTTACTAAATAAGATTTAAAAATTACTTTAATAAGTAGTGTAATATTTGATAAAATTATCCTTTTTTTATTGTAAAAGGAAAAAATAGATTTGTATCGAGAGTGTAATAAATATATTGAGATTATTTTGGTAATTAATAATAGAAAAAATAGAAGCAACTTTTCAAAACATCCCTAAGATTGCTTCAGTACTCTTAGAAAAGTAGAAACAGATTATTAAAAACATATATTTTAGAGTTTACCAAATATCTATTGCTACAATTTTCAAGGGAAAAAAAAAGCAGAAGCATCTGAAAAATAATTCCAAACTGGCTCTTAGTTTGGGAATGTTGCTCATTTTCATAATTTGTTTATCAAATCTATTTTTGAAATTTGATTTTAAAAACGAATATAATTCTAATATTTGGTAAATAAATTATTTTGGGAAGTAGTGTGATATTTGATAAATTAATATTTTTCTATTGTTATAAAAGAAAAGTAGGGTGGGATTAAAAATATAATAATTATAATTAAGTTTATTTTAACAAGAGTGAGTGGAGACGCTACCAAAAGAAAAGTAAAGCAAGTTATAAAAAATAATTATTTTACATTTTACCAAACTACAAGTGTTGTAATTAAAAAAAAAAAGAAGCACAACTAGACCTAAGTTAAAAACAAAAAAAAGGAAAGAGAGAAAAACGGAAGGGTAAAATAGGCAAAATACAGGAGAGGAGAAGCTAGGGCTTTTCCTAGTGCCGCAACCCTATTGCTTTATTAATCATCCCATAATCTCTCTCTCTCTCTCTCTCTCTCTCCGCCTCTCTCTCTCTCTCTCTTGAAAATGGTGCTCTCTCTCCCTCATGCCCTTTGGACTTATCTGTTAATTATACTAAGTTTATAATCTAAAATGAGTTAATTGTCCGCGTTACTCTCTTAGATTGCCTTTTCTCATTGATTTATATGTGGGTTGTAGTTAATTCTGGGTTTTATGTCTCCCAATTCATTGTTATTCATGTTGATTTATTTAAAAGATCCTTTTTTTTTTTGAAATCGACTACTTATTGGCAACTTTTTTTCTACGATTTGTTCGATTTTCTCAAAGAGACATTATTTTTGAGTAACTTTATTAGTCTAATACCTAGATCAAATTTTCAGTTGGTAGAATATGATATCTCTTGATTTACACCCCAAATCTTTTTGAATATTTAGTTTTTTGAGTTCCTTTGGGAAAACAGCATGTGTCCAAGGCTCTAAGCATTATGTCAAGTGCATAATTTTGTGGAGAGAAAACCTTGTCAATATCAAGAATTTTTACCCAAAATTTTCTTTTACCAAAGGCTTATCGCGTTCCAAGATTTCAAGGGTTGCGCCTTTATTTGGTTGCTGTTTTTATCAAAAACTTATGCTAGGAGGCTCTCGTGGTTATACCTTTGGCCAAGCTAAGCCCCTTTGTTCTGAGCATTATATTAATTTACATCATTTATGAAGGAAAACTTTTAGGTGTTGCACAATTGTTGATCTAACTTTTTATACCTAAGGTTTAGTTGGGTTGGTATTTTCTTGTTTGTTATTACATCCGAATGTTGAATTTATTGACTTATTTTTTCTTGCTTTCTCTGTTTTTCTAATGTGCAGCCTAAGCAAATTCACGAGATCAAGGACTTCCTTCTGACTGCCAGAAGGAAGGATGCTCGCTCTGTGAAGATCAAAAGGAGCAAAGATGTGGTGAAGTTCAAGGTTCGTTGCTCCAAGTACCTCTACACCCTGTGTGTGTTTGACACAGAGAAGGCTGACAAGTTGAAGCAATCTCTTCCACCAGGTTAGCTTTTAATTAAGTCAAAACTTCACTGCCATTTTAGCAAGTAGTAGTCCAACATGATGTGATTGTAGTAGCTTTTTTTGTCTATTTGAAATATAAGCCTTTTTAGCAAAAAGAGTAAGAAACAAATACTTGTCCTGAAACTAATCCAAAAAGAAGAGCTTTAAAACTATTGTTTTTCTGTAGAATAAATGTAAAAGCCAAGGGATTTTTTAAAAGGTGAATGTGAAGAACTTTTGGATTCATAATTGATGCTGGTACGAAAGAGTACTTATTTTATAACCTGGAATAAGGATCGTCGCATCATTAATTACAATCAACTTGTGAAGAGAATATAGTTTCCGCCTTTTGACCTTCTAAGTACCTATAAATTCATGGCATACTCCGATGATTTCATTTCTGAATTATTTTCTCTTCAGTTGCCCTTCCAGCGTCCTAACCATCTCAATTTGGGAATAAGTGCAAATACTTGTTGGCTTCTAGATCATACTATTGGTGGAATAGTCTGAAGATTTGTGTCGTGTAACTAAAAAGAAAAAAATTGACAGGGATATCTAGGACTTGTGAAGAAGACAGAAATTGGTAGGGCCAATAATTCCTCATCCGCATAAAAAAGGAAAATATATGTAGCCACTAACCATGTGAGGTTTCAGTAGAAGCAATATACCCTCACATTTGCTTGAAAATGGGCTATTTCAATCATAAGCGTGAAATTGCTTAAAATTAGCAAAAAAATTGCTTTCAAGCTTGTTACTTATCCTGAATAGAAACAATTATCTCGTGTTCATGTTACTGTGCTTTCAAAAATTTGCTGTTTTGAAGTCTCTTTGTAACCGTAGGTATTTGCTTTGTTAAATGTTCTGTTTCTATTATACTTGCAAAATATTCCAACTTATTCCAACCTTGGTTTGAATTTACTTTTGGTTATGCTTTTGAAGGTTTGACCGTGCAAGACCTGTGAAGCAAAGCAGATTCTGAGTTTGAGGAGAGCTGCTCAAGAGTTGGTTGCCTTTTGATTGCTTCTTTTGTGAACGATCTTGCAGTTTAGACTTGTGCTTTTAGCTGAATGGATTTCTCATTTTGTTTTTCTTATACAATTTGTAGTCTCTTGATACAATTTGAAGTCTTTAAAATTTCTTATCTGCATGATTAGGAACAAAACTTAAGACCTTACTCGCTTTGAAGTTTTATTGATGTCTGAGAAATTTGAAACTAGCTTTCCTGTGTATTGTTCTGATTTGAGATAATTATTTGTGATAGAAAAGGCTGGTTCTTGCTCTTTTTCGATAAGCTTTTAGAAACTGACCCTGAACATATTCCATCTGAACTTCATGGTTCCTGCAGTGTTGAGGCCAATTAAGCGCATTATTTTGGTTTCCCTGACTGGACTGATCCATGTGAACTCGGTTTAATCTTTTTAGTGGCTTGAATTGAAAAGATAAAATTGAGCAATGGTAAGTTTAAAGATAAAATTGAGCAATGGCAAGTTTTGGCACTTGTCTGCAGTGTACAGTTAAATGTTCGTAATAACACTATAAGGGTTTGGAAAATGTTTCGGTAAATTTTTGTATAACCATATTTCTCTACAGGAGTTGTACCGGAAAAGACTTTTCCACATTTTATTACTTTTATGTAGACAACTTAAGTTGCAGGTCTTGGACCTGTTTTTTTGTCTGTCTTTTTTTTTAATTTCGTTGCACCTTGAAGCAGACCCCGAGCATTTAACATTGAACTGTTCGATCTCTTAACATTTTCCATCAATGTCTTTATTTTGTTTTCTCCTTTACTTGTGATTTCTCAATGAGATTGAACGTGTAAAAATGCTAAAAGTGAGGGTCCTATAAGCTGAGTACAGACAAAGAACGAACCAAAAAATATACTGACATGACAAAATTTACAAGGGAACTCAAACTCATTAGCGCAGATAACTACTTTTGCTTGTTTCAATCTTTTTTCTCAATCTCAGAAGTTATGAGGAGTGTTATTGTGATCAGAACTACTGTGTATTCCTATAGGATAATTTTTTTTCTTATTTTGATCACAGAAAAGTAGCACCCCGGGGCACAGTCCATCGCTATAGGTCAAGCGTGTATCCTAGAGCCTAACGTAAGCCACTACTAACCCCATGATCGCAATGAAGGACATCAAGGATCTATAAAAATTTCATCCTGAGATGTCAACCCCAATGTTTCTCTTGCAAAGCAAGATATGTACTTTAGCCTCACATTCACCTTAAAGTGAAAGATCTCTCACTGGAGAAAACTGAAAAGGTTATTACCATGGCAATTTTCCTTGTCACCTGCTCTTTAAAACGAGCGAAGTAACAAAAGAGACAGACAACTCTTACACACAGTGAAGTAAGAACCTTTTAACTTGGAAATTTTCCAATACAAATGGCACCAATGTTACCATACTAGGGCCTAGGATCACAAGGCAAAAAAATTATAATTTTAAAAACAATTAAAAATAGATAAAAAGATTACAACAGATGGAGCTATAAAGGAACGAGTAATCATGTAAGAGCCTTCAGGGTTTACAAATAGAAAAGAAGGATCAGCGCAAGACCTTCGATTCGTCAACTAATTTAAAGTTTGAGGTAATGTATAGAAGTAAAAGGAGGCCCTCTCGGCAAGTATTTTACATAATATACAAATGGATATGAGGTTGTGGGCCCAGGTTAGATGATCTGCTGAGGAAACTTGCAAGTCAGCTTTCGTTCTTAACACGTGGCTTGAGTATTCCTGGAAGAGGAGGTGAAGTGGCAGTCCTAGCTGGAGTGTTTGCAATTTGAGGCTTGTACATGCTGGAAGAGCCTTCGCCTCTGTCCATTGAAAATTGTGGAGCTGCCATATCATCCTGAGGCGTTTCACTAAATTTCATTGCCTTGAGGACATAATTGTCGTCATGTAGTTCAAAGGGAGTGCTGTAATTAGTATAATTTTCACATTATAAGTTGTCAGAATCAGACAAGAAGAGCTAAATGCGAAATTTAAAGGAGAATCGAATGTGAGAAAAAAAGAAGTAAAAGAAAAGCCTAAGTTAGCCATGCTAATTCCCTTTTTTTTCAGAAAAACAGATCCAGTTATCTTTTTAGTTCCAACCCGATTGTTACATATATAAAACTGCACTATTAAATAAAATCCAAAATGGGAAATCAAAAGTGTTCCATCATCATGATCAAGAGCATAAAAGTTGCAGGAGAAAATTGTACGAACTGGTAAAACTGAAAGTTATATATATTTTTAGGGTTCAGTTACCTGTTGAAGTCGAAATGTACCAACTGCATATCCTCTGATATTTCCACCTCGACTGTAGCATGAGGGCGTGTCTACATTTTAGATTGCCATATTATATAAGAAGGTTTACATTAGTTGGAATGATATCTAATAGAAGTTCAAAGAACAGATCACAGTACTTTACATTCTTCTAACATCTGAAGCAACTCTGAATGAAAAATCTAACAAATCTGTTCTTTTTCCGATGTAACAAGAACATAAACAATATTCAGAAGCCAATCAAATCACAAAAGCACTTCACCAAAAATATAAGGAAGAAGGGCCTCACCCAATTTCCCAATCTTTTGGAAACAAGTAACGAATGTTCTTACGTATATGTAGGAGATAGTTCAAGCGGATAAGATTTTACAATTCCTGCCGCCTAAAAGTATCTCCACAGGGAATTAATTACCTTGACCCAGTCGTCAGTTCCATATTCACCTGCTGTCCATTTTCTTTTAATACTAGCTTCCAGATGGTCTCTCTAATCCCGATAATAGCACCCTCCACTCTAATAAATTCTCTTACAATTGCAAGAAAAGTGTTTATGCAAGACCATTGCCAACGACATGCTCAAAAAATAAAACGTGGTAAAAAGTTTGACAACGTGTTCTATTTGATGGATAAGTTTATAAACCGGGGAAGGTATGGTAGAACCCCCTTATTCATCAAATTTTTGCCGGCTCCAATGACCAGATAATCCTTGGACAAAATTTGTAGAATTGCTTGTTAACCCCGTAAGTTACAAATTTGTCATGGTAAAACCAGAGGTTGACCAAGAGCTGAACACAAGGAGCTTGGGCAAATAAATATGCATAATTCACATGTACTTATTTTTCAGTGTAGAACAAAGTCAATTACTATTTCAGAGCCTTCAAAACTTAGTTCTGTCTTTCCTCGTAACTATCCGAGGGGTGTGCTCAGCCTACTTGAGACTTGGTTTATAGTAGAGAAGTTCTTGGGGTTTACACTAAATTTATTAAGGATTACTCTTTTGTAGTTCTATTAGGCGTTTGGTTTGGTCTTTGCCGCATCCAAAATAGGGTGGGGCCACCGCTATATCTCTCATAGTGCAAAATGCCTACAAATATATAGCAGTCAATCCCACTGTCCCATGGGTTAGGCAGTTGTAGAATGGTCCTACACCAATCACGAGAGATATAACCGTGGACCTACGTTCTGGAAATAATGTCAGAGTTTAAGAAATTAAACGTGTGACGTCTCACACACAAAACAACATCTGGTTTTCTCCTAATCCTGAGAAAAGTAACTAAATCATTAGTGGAATTCCAGCGATAATGATGGATAAACTGATGGCTAACGTTTCAGTAGCTCTTCATCCAAATTAAGTCAACCAAGGGGAATAAAACATTAAGCAGTCATACCTGCACCAGTATAAAAGGCAGAGCTACACCACCACTAGGAGAATTTCCTGAGCTGTAGAGTTGCTCATTCCGCTGTATAAGGTTTTCAAGACCTACAAACTTGACAAGGAGCACGAGGTCAGCATGTAGAAGTTTTATTTCAATCCACCGAAAGAGAAATATTTGCATGCCAGGTCGACCATGGTAAAAAAAATCAGATTTTTTAATGGCCAAGATGGTGAAAAGTATATAATTCTTACTTGTTCCTCTAATTCTTGCAGATACGCTGATTTTTTGTCTATTCTACTTCTCAGTCCAACACGCTCTGTCTGAGGGAATCAAATTCATGAACAAAAATTATATGATCTTATTTAAATGCTCAAAGTTCTTGAAATTAAAAGAATATGGTAGCAGCAGAGGAACTCAAACCTTTAGCTCTTCCATGTCATTCATGCTAGATCGAGGCAAGCCCTTCCATTGTATTTCTTTTTTGTCCTTGGAAATGATATCCATAGCCATAAGTACATTCAAGGCATCATATACCCTTCGCCGTATGTTTTTCTCATCATATTGTTGCTGTTATGTATAAGAACCATTATACATTAGAAGATCAAATTCTGAGTCTTACTCCCAATTCTTTCAAGTGTAAAAATGAAGAACATAGACACAATCTCTTTAAGACTTCTGATGGGTTGCATACCTGGTCTGGAGCTTGTGGCATTTGGGTTGGATCTGCAAATTCAGCGACAAGTTCATCCGCAACCTGAAACATATTTCGTATTAAATTCAGCTGAAAGAATGTATAACGACAGTAGCTAACAGTATTCCAGTATAGGAGCTTAAAGGACTAAATACCTGTCTGAAATATGAGGATGACAAGCCAAAAAGAATTCAAGATTGGAAAAAATACCCAACCAGAACCGTAATGAATTACAAAGGTTATTCACTATAAGACTAACAACCAAATAAAATCTGTTGCCTATTTGTGGTGCAAATTCAAGTGCATCCGCTAGAAGGAGAAAGTATAAAGGACACATACAATGTACACTATATTTTTGAACATATATTAAATTCATTTTAAGCACAAGTTATCATTAAAACCCTTTTCCATAAATGAGCATACTTGTAGATTAGATTTTTTTTTTTAAAGTGACTTGCGCACATGATCTTGACAAACATTTTAAGTTGAGATTTGAATTTCTGTTTTCTATATATATATATGCACACACACATATATATTAATACATGTCCATTTTATTTTGTCATCTAAACTGCCATTTATTCTAAATCAGGCCGACTAGAATTTATATGTAATATTTTGAAGAAGAAGACTATACACATAAGGCAGACTTTTAATCGTATCAAGTTCGCACAATAAGGCTGGATTTCAGATAGTTGGAATCCACATAGTACTTGGTTTGTTTCTATGAAAGGGTAGCTTGTGGTAAGTCCAAAGCATCCTTTCCAACTACTCCTCTCCGCAACTCTCTCTTGTTGCTTTCATAGGAAATAAAAGATTTTGGCTTGGTATAAAGGTCAGACTCTTCTTCCTTAAATATATTGTGTAGATTCATACCTCAATTCATGCTTAAAACTATTAGTTTTTTACTTTTTTTTTTTGTTATGAGTTTTCAAATAACTACAAAACATGCCGAATAAGAACTCAAATCTCATCATAGAGATGCACAAAGATCTAAGAAAAGCAGCCAATTAACGAAAGGGAACTGTTCACATCACGTCAAAGACTTTAAAATTAAAAGGACAGGACTCAACAGCGCATAAATCCAACATAATATCAAGGTTTTAAAATTATTCCAACACCTTGCAAGGATTTATTACCCAAGTGTTCTCTACTTTTTCAGACAAACATATACATAATAATTTTTTATTAACATTCTGCTTTGTTATTTTACCATAAAGAAAAACAATCAGTTAAAAGAAATATTTGAGATAGAGTTGCATAACCTAATGACTGATCATGTAGATTGACCAAAATAAAAAGAAATCAACATCTCAAGGTCCAAGTTGGTTCATACCATTGCCAAATTCTACAGAATGGGAACTACATAAAATATCATAAGAGAAGAGAGGGGGTCGGGAGGGAGAATGTTTCCTTGTGAGACCAAATTCTAATAAGACACAAAATACTGAACCAATGAATTCCTTGCATTCGACAGAAACAGGAAACAAAAATGAATATAATGTTCAATAAAACTGACCTCATTGTAAGTAGTTCTCCCCTTGCTTTCAACTTTCTCGCAAACTAAGATAATGAAAGACATCAGGAACAATAAACATCATTAGCATCAGAAATAAGTACTGTCAAACCAAAAAGCTACTATGGAAAACACCAGCAGTGTCCATCTAAAGAAAAGAGCTAGACGCTATGTACAAAACATATGGTTTTCATTTGGGACAAGTTAATGTTTTGTCTAGCAAAGTATTAAAAAGATGAGAATAGGCACCTTTCATGCTAAACTGGCGGAGTCCTCTTCCACTTTTGTCGCCAGCAACTGCTCTTTGTCCCCTTTTTTTCTTCTTGCTGCTGTTTAGAAACTACCAAGAATCAGTATTATTTTCAAAAAATATACACCAAAAATTACATCTCAAGCTCAAAACTGATTCCATCAATTATCCACCTAGCCGCACCAAAAATTCATGTTTCTTTCAGCAGAAATCACATGTATACCCTACTTTTTATGCATAGATATAAAAACCATAAACAAGAAAAAAGTGAAAATGTTGACAGCTCACCCTTCTACAACATTTCAAGCTCAAAATTAATTAATAAATAATTACATTTTTGTTTTGATTACAGCTGAATTATGGCATCTTCAGGCATTGGAAAAAAGAGGCCACACCTAAACTAAACCACTCCACAATATCTCCTGGACAGTTAATTGGGTTTTGATCATTCAAATATGTAACCCTCCACTCTCTCATATTGATTCCAGTTCCATTCATATTGCAAGTTTAAATGAGCAATTAACTTCTTTCTATAGACTTAAATTTGTTTATTTATTTATTTAATTTTCCGGCTGTAAAATAAACTAGAAAAAAAATTGTGTAAAGGGTAAAGCCATTGGTATCCCTTTGAAACCATAGTAAGCAAGAAAAAAGAATAGTAACGAAAGAAAATTGAACTGATCATGTTAACAAAAACAATAACTTGATTGTAGCACGCCTCATTCTTTTTGTCATATCAACAAGTAATTTCTAGCAATAGGATATGTCTTTCAATTTCATAATAAGCAAGACAAAGTATAGTAAAAAACATAGATAAGCAAAGAAAACCCTGAACTGATTAACTTTCTACCAATTATTTTAACTAAAGTGTACCACATCTACGATATTTAATCATGTCAGCAACTAAATTTCAACAATTGTTCTCCAACAAATACAGTCATAAACAAGGTGTAGTGAAAAAGTAAATGAAGGAAAAATTTGATTGATTAATTGTTAGCAACAACCAAAACTAAACTATAGCACCCTACATTTTTAATCATGTGAACGAGTAATTTCAGCAATTGAGTATTTCTAACAAATTATAATAACCAAAAAGAAGTATGGTTGAAAGCATACCACAACTTGACTGTAGCATTCTACAATGTCTAATCATATCAAGTGAATCCTAGAAATTGGGTATCTCTAAAAATTTGATAACAAGAAAAAGTAAGCTCGAAAAATAAGCAAAAAGATGAAAAATAGAAACCAATTAAGAGCACTGGCACCAGTGCCTCTAAATAACTATCCATTTGTGTATCTGAATACTGTTAAATCCATAAATAAAATAGGTCTGCTACAGTGCTACTAAGGAGGAGGGGGAGTGGGCCGGTAGGTTGTGACGTCTAGCCAGCAAAACAAGTCACATCTCATGGAAGCCCATCACAACTCTGAAGTAAAGCGTGATTGGGCCAGAGTAATTGTAAGATGAGTGACTTCATAGGCAGTCCTCATGTTGCACTCTGAAAATATCATTCTTTGGCGAGAGAGAAAATAGTATTAGGATGGA
This sequence comes from Embelia ribes, assembly GCA_001753735.1. NCBI lineage: Eukaryota > Viridiplantae > Streptophyta > Magnoliopsida > Ericales > Primulaceae > Embelia > Embelia ribes. Next base: position 3,830 of record MKEJ01008118.1, on the reverse strand, counting down.
TGACCTCCAGAGAAATCCTCGAGTTGCATGTACGCCTTAGTTGGCCCCAAATTCTTTGTATTAAGGCTTGGTTGAAGAAGAAGAAGAAGATAGTTTGGACATTCTTCACTCCCCTGCATGTGCGGACCGGACTCAACAAACGTCCAACCAATTTTAGGTAAGACTTGCATGTTTAATTTTTAATAATTAATTTATTTCAATTGCCAGATGCAAAACCGGGTGGCTTTAACATCATGTTAAATATATAGAACTATAAAAATTCATTGAAATCAACTTGCAATAAAAAGGTTGCAAGAGAAGAGTGCCCATGTAATCATATTTAAGGGTTAAGCTTATTATTGTCGATATGAATATTTCAACTTAACAGCTTAAAGTATACTAATTCAAATTTAGGGGTAAAAAATATCTACATTGGTGGGAATGCCCTTAATTGTGAGCAAGTAAATTCTAGCAATTAAGTATCCCTAAAAAATTCATAACAACCAATTAAAAGTAATTTAAATAAAAATTGGCGCTCACCCTTGAGATCCGGCATCGTCGGCGTGGATATCGAGGTGGTTGAGCCTAAGGAACGTGGTTTCGCCTGGAGGCGTCACCGCCGTGGCCGTCGCCGACGGGGAGCCGACGCTGCCGCTGGTAGAAACAGAGTGGCCGGAGACGGTGGTAGTGGCCCATGACGTGGCACCTCCCTTCTTAACCGTTGATGGAGGGGTCCTTTCTCGCTCATCTTCGGGGTGGTTGTTGCTATTAGCTCCACTCACCATTGCGATTTGTACACAGAAAACTGCACAGAGAGAGAGAGAGAGAGAGAGAGAGAGAGATTGGATCAGAGATGCTGGAATTTGGTTGAGGGTTTAGAGTGAATGAGGTTTGGTTTATTTTTTGATCCCCTGTTTCAACAAATTGTTGTAATAAATTTACATTTTTTAATATATAATTATGAATGAATTTAATTTTTTTATTTTATTAAAATATTATATTTAAATTTTTTATTATATTAAAATATTGTGTAATAATTTATGTACGAAAAAAATATTAATTAATTATTCCCTTTTGTGAGTTATTAATTTTAATACATGTTAATTTGTACATATTTTCTATGTTCATTTGCGTTACCCTTTGAAAGTTAGAATGTGATGCTTGCCCCTTGAATATTAAAATTTGTGTATTGATACCATAAGGTACAAGAATTTATCATTCATGTATAAAAAGTGTGTAATATTAGTATGAATGCATATCATGGTTCTTCTAATATAAAGATAGTTTTTTTTAAACCAAAATGAGAAAAATACAGAAATGGTTAATTTTTAGGGCTCATTTACTTTTGTTTATATTTCTCGATAATAACAACCAGAAAATCAATACCCTGCCCACGTGCATCTAAAACTCCATTTCAACAATCACATTTGTAAAAGCAAATGAACCAAGTCAATAATGAACAAGTTCGGACTCTGCTTGTCAAGTACTCTGCTTATACTCGTTCATTTATAAATGAGCTGAGAATGAACAAAGAATTAGGATTCATGAAATAAACGAGCAAGTCTGAACAACCTCCGACTCGACTCATTAATAGCTCGAGATTGCTTGATTGATTTTAAAATAAAATGATATATAATTTATCTTTAGAAAAATAAATTTATATCATTAAAAATATAAATTAGATTATATATATATATATAACTACTAACTATAAAAGTGTGAAGGAGACTAAAGTTTTCTCTTTTTTAATTATACCCAAAATGCCCTTCCCAGCTCTTGAAATTATAACTGTAAACATTAGTCTCTTTGACCTTAATTTCGTAATCCGCAAGGTGCTTAATCTCGACTGGGAGTTGGATATGTTGGAGGACCTCAGGTTACAGAGTCTTGTAACATGCTTCGGGCAATGGAAGCAACCTTTAATCNNNNCTTCCTACTTTCAAGGGAGATTATGAGTCAATCATGGCAGAATAGTGCTTAATGGAGGTAGAACGTATCTTCAAGTCGCTTCAAAAGAGGGACACCGATCTTAGAATGGCAAGGATGCCATTTTACTTATGAGGCAAAGTTGTTGAGTGGTGGAAGAGTAAGGATGAGGTTTACGGACAGAACAACCTTATGTAAAATGCTTTTCGCAAAATGTTTTTAGAAGCATTCTTTCCCGATACTCTTCGGGAGGAAAAATAGGTGGATTTTGTTAATCTTATCAAGAAGAACATGTCGGTACATGAGTACCAAATGAAGTTCATTACTCTTTCTCGTTATGCATTGGAGCTGCTTTCTTTGGAAAAGCTTCAGTGTTATCGATTTGTTGGGGGGACTGCATCGTTTTATTCAAATCCCTATTGTTACGGAACTTCACGAGACATATACGCATAGTGTGAATATGGGTATGGAAGTTGAAGCTAGCCTACTCACTAGACAATGTCTTCCATTCTCGTCCTCCGAGGCCTTCGGCCAATCTTCGGGGTCACAATTGGTTCGTGATCCAGGGTCGAGCTCATAGGCTCGTGGGAGTTATGGAGGTGGTGGTAGTAGCTAGGGTGGTTCGAGTATTGGCAGAAGTAAGAGTAAGAAAAGATTATGAGACGCCTTTTCTTCTTCTACATCTCAAGGGCAACCTCAGTCTGTACGATCTACTTCTTCGAGTCCTACAGGTCAGGGTTACGAGTGTTATAATTGTGGCCAGTTGAGCCATTTATCTCTTGAGTGCTCTCATCCCATGACATGTTGCCTATGTAGTATTGAGGGATATGTTCAAGCTTTGTGCGCTCAAGCCTTTTATTGTGGTTGCGGCAACAAAGGCCATATGCAGACTCAGTGTCCAAAGAGTTTTTTGCTCCTACCATCTATCATGGACCCGCACAATATTCACCTTCGGTAGTGGCACCTAGGCTACCTTATTCGGTGCTTTTTCTTCATTTTGATGCTGATATTAAGGTTAAGGGTCTTCTCGGAGAGGTTATAAAGGGAGTAGTACTCGTGGCGAGTTCGAGCAGGTTCAATCTTCGTAGACTAATACATATGTTATGGGGCATGCTCCTGATATAGTCTATCCCTTCGTTGTACGATGTATTGTACCTTTTATCTGTAATTGGGTGCTCGTTTTATTCGATACTGGTGCATCTAGATCATTCATAACATCTCGTTTTGCATCCATGTTAGAATTACCTGTGAAACGTTTAGTTGTTCCTATATTTGTTGACACTCTAGGGGGAGTTTACTTTCTACATTGATAAAGTTTGTTATGGTTGTGAATTGATTGTTTCTGATCTTACCTTTGTTTATAACTTCATATATTCGGTATACTGGGGTTTGATATTATTATTGGTATTGATTGGTTGACATACTTCCATGCCACTATCAATTGTGAAAAGAGGTGAGTCATAATGAGGGCTTCTTCGGGGGTTAATGTTTGTTTTCAGGGGCAATATGACTATATCCTTTCTTATTTGAGGCGTTCTCGGTCTAGTTTATCATGTATGCTAGCTAGCCTTTCGTTGTTTGAGGAGGTGAATTTAGAGGTGGAATTTCCTTTGATTATTTATAACTTTTTAGATCTATTTTCTGAGAATCTTAATGAACTTCCGCCTGAGCAGGAAGTGGAGTTTTCTATCGACTTGGTGCCGGGAACGAATCCAATATCTATCGCACCTTATTATTTGGCACCCGCAGAATTAAAGGAGTTGGAGATACAATTGGATGATTTAAAGAAGAAGGGTTTTATTTGGCTGCATGCTTTTCTTGAGGTGCTCCGGATTTATTTGTACCAAAGAAAAACGGTACAATGTGGATGTGTAGCAACTACCGTAAACTCAATCGAGTTACGATCAAGAATAAGTATCCTTTAC
>MKEJ01008117.1:0-14046 GCA_001753735.1 Embelia ribes | reverse complement strand
TTTTTTGAATTAAAAAAATTAAATTATAAATTTTAAGTAAATAAGTTAATTTATACAAAAAAAAATTAAATATATTTATTTAATTTTTTTTAAAATTATTTAAATTAAAATAACAAATAAGTTGAATAACTAAAAAATATTATGAAAAAACTAATAAACATAGCCAAACGATCCATAGATACCGATGACTCGTGTTGGAGAGGGGGCACAGACACTTGTCACCGCCGAAGAAGAAGGAAGCGACACGCGACTCTCTCTCTCTCTCTCTCTCTCTCTGCGGAAATTTCTAGAAGAGGTGAAAACGGCTCACTCTCTCACTGCACTCTGTTTCATTTCACTATTTATTACTCTGTAATTATCTGATAAAATTAATTAATTGGAACTTGCTTGCTGCGTTTATTCCAAAATATACGGAAGAGATTAATTCCGTAATAATCAGTTGCAAGTTATTTGATCCATCTTATTCTTGCTCTGCTTTTTAATGTAATTTAATTTGATTTATATAAAGTGGGAGTAGAGATAATTGGGAGTTTGGTTTTAATTTAACCCTTTTCTAGATTAAATAATTAATTAATTAAATAAATATTTGGGGCTTTAAGTTGCTAAATGATTTGGTACCCTGTTTTGTTTCCCATTTAATCGTGTGATAAAATTAATTAATTGCAACTTGTTTGCTGTTTTTATATCGAAATATACGGAAGATGTTAATTCCGTAATAATCAGTTGCAAGTTGCTTGATCTTTCTTAATCACATCCCGATTCTTAAATCTAATTTGATTCATCTGCAGTGGGAGTGAAGCAAAGATATTCGGGTTAGGGTCTAGCCCTATTTTGTTTTCAAAATTAAGTATTTTGTTGTTTTAATTGTTAATTTGTCACCTCAATCTAATTTGATTTACCTACTGTGGAGATAACTGGGGTTTAGGGCTTAGCCCATTTCTATTTTTAAATTAAATATTTGGGGGCTTTAGGTTGTTACATGATTTGATAAACTGTCTTGATTTTCTTTGAAGACAAGTCTAGTATGGTTGTGTATAAGGACAAAGACATGGGTGTGTATGTATCTATTCTTGCGTTAGGCTTGAAGCTGAAGCCAAAACTAGTGTTTGATGATGGGAATTGAAAAGGTCGGTTTGATCTGCTTATATTTTGCTGAAATTTGGTTAATTTTGGATCTCATGTTCTAGTGCATGAAAGTAGGTTAAGACTACTCTTGTAAGGATGGTGAATTGTTTCTTTTACTTGGATTAATAATTAGTTAAGTGAGAGAATTTTCAGGGCAAACAAATTCATATATAAATGGTTTTTCACTTTAGTCTGGGATTGGAGCCAATTAGAGCCTGAGTATTGTATGTTTTCTGGTGTGTTTCAATTTAATTTGATAACAAAACATTCTGATTTGGGGGCATTTTGGGGTAAAACTTCATTCTTCGTGATAATTGGATGGTTCTATTTCTCGTTGAAGCCCTGATGAGTACAGTGGTCTATTTTGCTTTTGTTCCACATTTTATAGTGTTAACCTAAGTCACCAAATCCTTCGCGCATAGGTGACGCTCCCGCTCTCACCGTTTTTGGAATTACGGGTTTGATGCTCTCTCGCTCCGCTCCCTAGTGACTTAGGTGTTAAGTTTGTTATCTTTTTTGGTACTCTCATTTACTGATCCATCTCCCTGAATTGTTTATGGTAATGAAAATGGATTAGGCCTTTGTGGACTCCTTTCGATCAACTTTGATTTGTTGCTGCAGTCAAGTTCAATTGTTGTCCAATACATCTGAATTTTCCGTATAGAGAAGAGCTGTTTCTGTTTATATAGGATGGGATCGTACATGAATTTTAAGAACTTTGGGGAGACACCACAGAACCAAAGCAGTGGGTCGACACAAGCAGTTAGCACCCCGCTGGTACGACAATCTTCTATATATTCTTTGACTTTTGATGAATTCCAAAACACATTGGGTGGAAGTGGAAAGGATTTCGGATCGATGAATATGGACGTACTCTTGAAGAACATATGGACTGCTGAGGAGACCCAAGCAATGGCCACATCGACAGTTCTCGGGCAAGGGGGTAGTAATAATAATATCCCTAGTGGGAACTTGCAAAGACAAGGCTCTCTAACTTTGCCACGTACGCTCAGTCAGAAGACTGTGGATGAAGTTTGGAAAGAGTTGTTTAAGGAGAATGGTGGGGTCAAAGATGTGAGTAATCCCACCCTTGCTCCTAATTTTCTGCAACAACAGAGGCAGCCTACTTTGGGAGAGATAACCCTTGAGGAGTTCCTTTTTAGAGCGGGTGTAGTGAGAGAAGATACTCCACAGGTGGTGAGGCCGAATAACAATGGATTCTACGGGGGCAATATGTCACAACCCAATAACAACACTGGTTTGCCAATTGGGTTTCAACAATTGGCGCAGAACAATATAACAGTGAATAATCGGAATTTGGAAAACAGTATAGTTCCTAACCAGCTTTCTAGTTTGCCGATGATTACGAGTGGAATAAGACCTTCTCAACAACTGCCGCAGTCTCTTTTCCCTAAGCAAGCCACTGTAACTTTCACCTCTTCAATGTCGGTGGCCAACAACACCCAGCTAGCTAGTTCAGGAACAAGGGGTCCGATAGTTGGAATGGCAGATCCAAGTATAAACAATGGTCTATTTAAGGGTGGAGCACTCGGCATGGGGGGTTTGGTTAACGGGTCTAAGAAGGGAGCTGCGATGCATTCTCCTGTGAACCAGTTATCTCCAGATGTGACAGCAGGGAGTAATGGGGACATGTCATCGGTGTCACCACCTCCTTGTATGCTCACTGGTGATGCACGAGGAAGAAAAAATGGCACCCTGGAGAAAACAATTGAGAGACGACAAAGGAGGATGATCAAGAACCGGGAGTCTGCTGCGAGGTCACGGGCTAGGAAGCAGGTGAACATTTAATGCCGAGCTTTGTATTTTTTAACTTTGAAAGAACAGTGAATCTGCCTTTCTTTGAAAAGAAAATTTGTCTGGACTCTTATGTTTCATGAAACTTGATACACTATTGTTATTATGGTTGCATTTTTTGAAACTGGAATGCTAATAAGAGATACAGTGAAGAGTTTTTGAAGGAATGTTAATTTAGTTACATTTGCTAACGCTACAGAGTTTTGGAATGAAAGTTGTATGCAGCGTTTCATGTAATTCTAGCTTGTTGCGTTAGTTTTTACTTACGCTTGTTTTCTTTATGGTTTGTAGGCCTATACCTTAGAACTGGAAGCGGAGATTGCAAAACTTAAAGAAATGAATGAAGAACTGCGGAAGAAGCAGGTGAATGACGACTCGTATGTCTTTCTTTGTTATCTTCTTGTTTTTCTGATCTTTTTCATTTGTTTCTCAAAATTAAGTATTTGATGTGATAATGCTTTTTGTCATTTTATGGTCGCTGCAGGAAGAATTTATGGAGATGCAGAAAAATCAGGTACGTGCTTGTTCAATACCTTGTGGATGAAAACCACGTCAACCACTATGACGACGCTGATCCATTGGTCATATCTAACTCGTTCGAGTGACCATCTCAAACTTTTGTTTTGTCTAATTTATTTCATTTTTTGTTGTACAGGTGTTGGAGACGACGGAAACACCCTGGGGAAGTAAAAGGCAATGCTTGAGGAGGACATTGACAGGGCCCTGGTAGAGTAAAGAGAAGAGGGACGAGTTTCAGTAGTGTACTTTGTGCCAGTCTGATATTCGTGTGCTTAAGCTTTTCTATAGGATTTTGGTAACAATGTTTTACCGAGTCAGTAAATGACATACAGACTGAGAAAAGACTATCAAATGGGTACTGAGAGATTAGAGAGTTGTAGAATATGCCCTCTATTTAGATTGTAATAAATTAGTGTGTGTGTGTAGGAAATATGGGCCTTGATCAGATATATGGATTGAACACTGCTGCTCTCATCCAAATCTTGTTCTGTGAATGATTGTAGATTTTGTATATACAGAAATCAAGTGTGTTGTGCTGTAAAATACTGCTGGAAATAAGATTATCGTTTCAATATACCGATTCTAGTTTAATGATATTATGGTACCTCTGTTTGCATTATTTCTTGATCGTCGGAGGTAGGAAACAGAAATACAGGCGTAAATCTGAAAATTTGAAGCCGCTGTTGCCATTTTGGTTAGGTCCTCTGTAAATTGTTTCCACATTTGTTTCAGATATAAGTTATCATGCTCCCAGTCGTTCTAATTTCTTCGCACTTTATATCTCTTCCTCGCATTTGTGTTGCCAAAGGAGAACCGCAGAAGCCCTTGCTTGCAAGGAATTAGGTTGACCCAAAAAAGTCGCACCTAGCTTGTGTATTTAGGCTTTTGCTTTTAGTTTCATTTTCGGTGATCAAGAGCATGAAAGGGGCTACTGTCATAGGAGTTCCCTCCCTGCGCAATGATATATAGACGATCCCGCATTCATAATCAAATTTCTTAAAGCTATGAGTTGGGTACAAGCTCTTTCTGATGATATATGGTTTATGTAACTATCACAGCAAACATCTTTCATTGGGTAAATCATTTCTTCCCCATTTTGTGAAGAACAACTGAAGTGTGCACTGCTCTTTTTAGGCTGGACTAATGTTGTTTTTCATAGGTAGTTTTATTTTTTGACTAGAAGCAAGTAGTGGTGTTTGGTAGAAGCAAGTATTTGTGTTTTTTTATAGGTAGGATAGTATTTGGCAGTGTGAAGGACAGGACAGGGGTGCGGGTTGAGTGAGTCGGCACCGACTTGAGCTCTTTGGTGGAAAAGTAACACTTTGTTGCCGGCGGATTGCATTACGGGTGTTTATTCCATAAGGTTCAAGCAATAAACGACCGCACGGTAGGCTGCATTCGGTCATGCACTCGAAGAAGCAAATTTTGGAAAACCATCAGCATTAACAAATTATGCCTATATTTTGATCTATGGGGATCATTTGTGCAAATTATGTCTCAAGTTTAATGGGGTTGGTATTGAAATTTGGAATATCTTGTATAAAATTGAAAAAAGTGACCATTTTTCATTTATTTGACCAACACATATAATTTTCAAATAATCTCACATATAATATCACAATTTTTTAATTGTAAATTGCTCAATTTATTTTTGAGTTCTATAATTTTTCAAAAATTTTCACCTGCTTGACGTATTTCAATGGTAACAATTATTTCTTTCAGCTCTGCGCTTAAGTAGGAAAATATACCATATGTATATATTAAATTATAGAAAATCAAGTAAAAATAATTTTTTCTCAACGGAAACCAGCATAGTTAATAATATTCTATAAGCAATCAATATATTTGGAAAACAATCAAATCTTTTCAAATAATTTACTATATCAAATGCCGTCTTTATTTCTTTTAGCACAAGATGTCTTAAAATTTTTAACTCTTGAAACAAATCTTGACTATCAACAAGTGTGTACATATTAATACAAATATTGACTATCAACCATAGAAAAAACCCATAATTAAGAGTCCATTACACTTTTTTTTTTTTTATAAACCCATTGCACATATTTTATTTTTTTACGAATTTTAAGTATTTAAACTAAAATTACTTTTTATAAAATATTAATATACAATAATTTATAAATTTTTAATAATTTAATTTTAAACTTTTTAACACATATATATATATTTTTAAAAATTACTAATATATGCGCCCTCTTAATTTTAAATTCTGCGCGAACACACCTTGCGTATGCTATTAGGACTCCTCTAAAGTTTAAAATAGTAAGCAAAAAACGCCCAATGCCCACTAAGGAAAAAGAAAAAATGAGCCCATGCGTGGAGGCCATATCCATATCCATCTATCCAAATATATATGCATTCCAATTAGATAAAACCATTACATACACATTATCCACTCAACACCACTACCAAGTTTCTAAAATATAGAGACCAAAATGAAGGGAATTCTCGTAAGAAGAGCAGCAGCTGTAGTTATATCTATATCCAAGGCAAAACCAATCCAATCTCAGATTAAGAGACACTATTGCTTGGGAGTTCTCTCCGATGGCGTTGACCGCACCGCCGAAGCCTTCTCCCGCAACTCCGACGCCATGGCCGACCTCATCTCCGACCTCCAATCACACATCGATAAGGTCCCCTCCCCCCCTTCTCTCTCTCTCTATATATATATATGTATATATATATATATATCTGCATATATATATATATCTGTATTATATTCATCGATTGTGTGTATTTGCGTATATCAATCTCCGACTAATTCTGTATTCAACGATTGTGTATATGTATCTGCATTCACACTAGTCTTTCTATTCCTAGCATTTCTCCTCTTTGATTTCTCATTTGAGAAATCAAAATTGAGAAATGGTTGGTCGACATCAGTATTTCCATATTTCTAGTAAATTTTTCCAGAAACGTGACAGTAGAATATTACTGATGCTTTCTCTATTAAAAAAAAGTAATTTTTTTCCCACAAAAACTTGAGAACACTGTTTGACATTCGGGAAAATATTTTATTTTATTTTATTTTATTTTATGATTTATAATTATTGTAATAATATTTTATAAATTTATAGAAAGGTTGGTGAGAGTAATTTTTAAAATGTGAATTTCTAGTAACAGAAATGGGTTATTAGAAAATGTGATGTAGAAATTATATGAAAAAGAAAGGCTGGTGGTAATGCTCTAAGATTGGAATTAGTTTCTAGAATTGCTTATTTCCTGTTTAGATTGTTTCTATTTAGGACTCTTCCTGTTTGGGTTATGAATTTTGATCATAGTTACCGGAAATGCTGGTTTCCGGTGGGAAATGCGTTTATTTGGAAAAGCATTTCCTCTACCAAAGCGAAATGCCAAAAATATTTTAAGGGAAATGCATAGGAAACGCTTCGGAAACGCTTAAGAAACTTTTCGGAAATGCGTACGAAACGTCTCCGAAACTTAAATGTTACACATATAAAAGGTAGGGGAAACGATTAGTAAATATTATGGATACTGGTTGGAAACTTATGAAATTTGACGAGTACATGTTTATATAAAATTAAAAAATAAAAATATAGTGAAATATAGTGTTTTAGTACTTTTATGTTAAAATAAAAGTTTTTTATTTTATGTATATTTTTTTGAATTATGGGTAATATGTTTATAAAAAATATCAAATATAAGTATAGAAGACCACATATAACGGGTATTCAGAAGTTTGAAAAATATTTTCTAATACTCGATTAAAGAATCACATACGTTTTCTCTATGTTTCTTACACGTTTTATAATTGTATCCGAGAAGTTTTACAATCCTCTCCCCGTTTCCTCTACCGCGTTTCAAGCTTCTGTTTTCCCTGGCGATTCCCGCTTCCGCTTCCGAATTCGGCAACTATAATTTTGATTATGTTATGGGGCTATCTATAAAAGACCCCATTGTTTCTCTACAATTTACATCAATTTATTAGGTTTCACCTCTTTATTTTATATTTGTATTTAACAGTACGTATACTCATATTTTTAAAATTGAGAATAGATTCCCTCCACTGCCACTCGTGGTGTAAAAATTGTTACACGAGGGGCGTTTTGGAGCATGATACATGTGCATTAGCCATGATTACTTGATGAGATCCGCATGCTTAATGCACATATGTCATGCTTTAAATATCCATTTGTGTATAAATCTTTACACCGGCAGTGGATAAAACTTTTATTCTTTAAAAATAGAGATTGAGATATGGAAAATGCTCGTTTGCACGGTTGCACCTTAAACATAAAAACAGAGTTGGAGATGAACAATAGCCTTAGAATGTTTTCACCAGATTATCCTGTTTGCAATACCTAAACTTTAATCTCTATGCATGAAACTCCAAATTACAGGATGAGATTTTGATAATGTCCATCACCTAAACTTGAAAATAGAAATGGAGATAAATACCCCTAGTGGAAGGGAGTCATCTTTATTTTTAGGGGATTGAACATTATAAAATATATAGCAAGAGTGTTCTCTAAAATTTAAATCTTAATCTCTAACATTTGTTTTAGGGGCTCATTTAGGAGCACTGGTTTGAGTGCCCTCAGGACATTCCCATCTGATACTGTATTTTTGAGCCCTAATTTAAACACTATAACTCAAATTGACAATAGAAGCGGAGATGTGAAAAATGTTCGCATCAGACGCCTTTTAAAATAAAACTAGAGATGAACAATACTCACGTATTCCATGTGGATCATTGTAGCAAACTCCCTATTCATAGGTGAGTAAATAGTGTTCAGATGCATTAGGCGCACTATTATGAGTGCTCCTAAGTTCTTTGTGATTGTTCTTTTGTTAGGTTCTAGAAGGGGGAGGGAAAGAGGCGGTAAAGAGGAACAGGAGCAGGAACAAGCTTCTACCTAGAGAGAGGATCGATCGACTCCTTGATCCTGGCTCTTCTTTTCTTGAGCTATCTCAGGTTTCATTTCTTATGCTTGCTGTGAATCCATAAATGTGACCTCCAAACTTGCTTCGGTTTTGTTGGGTGGAGTTTGAAACTAATACTGGCTGACTGTCGAGATGAATGGACTTGACTGTGCATATAAAGCTTAGTTTGGTAATGCCAGTGATGTTTAAAATAACGCCTTTCAATCAAACTATAAAAGTTGATTGTAAAAGCGGGAGTCATCCTAGTGTTTGGTACATACATTTAAAAGCTGCTTTGAGAATTATTTCAGTAAAAATGTGATGAGTGGATTTCTTTTATTGCAAAAGACAAACTTGTGCATGTATTGGGTTGTAACTAGTAATTTGTGGTATTCTTGGAATAAATGGTAGAAAAAGCAAAAGCAACTTTTAAAAGCAACCCGAGGTGCTTTTAAAAGCACCCAATAGAAAGCAGAACAAAATTTAAAAAACAGCCAGTCTTCTTTTACCAAACATCATCTATGTTCTTGGAGTTTGATTGCCACTTCTTCGGTTGATTGTTGTCCTCACTCCTCAGTACCCTTATAGGATCCATTACTGGTTATTTGTGAGGAAAAGCATAATAAATGAGAGTGGGAAAATAGGAGTGTAATAGTCATTTGTATGCTGAAAATTGAAAAAAAAAATGTGGCAATGGGTTGGAAAGAGCACTCGGCACCAGTGCTTCTAAGAGAGTTTTAAAGGATTGTAAGCAATCTGTTTCCTTTCCTTCCACTACATTGTGCCAAACTGCGCCTTAATTGTAACCACATGTGACAAACTTACTCTTTATTTATTGCCTGGGAAACATATGTTTTGTTTTGATTAACGTTCCAATGCTTAATTCTCAAAAAGCCGTGCTTCATGGATCAAGCTTGCAGGCCATGAGCTATATGATGACTCCTTACCCTCTGCTGGAATTGTCACTGGAATTGGACCCGTTCATGGAAGACTTTGTATGTTTGTGGCAAACGACCCGACTGTGAAGGGAGGAACGTACTATCCCATTACTGTGAAAAAGCATCTCAGGGCTCAAGAGATTGCTACTCAATGCAGACTACCATGTATATATCTTGTTGATAGCGGAGGTGCTTTTCTTCCTAAGCAGGCTGATGTTTTCCCTGACAAGGATAACTTTGGTAGAATTTTCTATAATCAAGCAGTGATGTCTGCCGGAGGTATTCCTCAAATTTCCCTTGTGATGGGTTCTTGCACCGCTGGTGGTGCATATATTCCTGCAATGGCCGATGAGAGTGTAATGGTCAAAGGAAATGGTACCATCTTTCTGGCTGGACCTCCGCTCGTGAAGGTTTGTTCATGACTTTTAGTTGTTCTATGGCCCGTCTTTGCCTGTAGCCGAGGTGCTATTAAATAGGCAAGAGAGAAAAGCATTAAAAAGAGAAAGAAATAGTTTTAGGAAATTAAATGTAAATATTCATGGCATGCATAAATGTCAGTAAAATTCTAGCGTTGAGGTAGTCTTCAAGGAAGCATAATCTGTGTCTTTAACATTTAGGATCTTCTCTCCCCATTTGCATAATAGGATTGCCGATGCAAAAATAGCCTTGGATTGGAATGCGAAGAATTACTGAAGATACTGGACCTAATTATTAATATTTTTATTTTTATCTTTTGATAATTGCGAGCATTTCAATTTTCAAGTATGTGTACACTGCATATCTTGCCGTCACATGTGCATGTGCTTAGCCATGAATCATGGATATTGCATATACCTGTTTGCAGGCTGCTACTGGAGAGGAAGTTTCTGCAGAGGATTTGGGTGGTGCAACTGTGCATTGCAAGACTTCTGGAGTCTCAGATTATTTTGCTCAAGGTATTTTTTGGTAGTTCTTATTTCCTTTATATCGTATTCCATCAGTTTCTTTTTCACTTTTCAAGACTTCGAATTAGGCAGCCAGATATCTCTCCTCCCTATTTCCACTATTCTCTTCCATGGTACATGCGGCACAACTGGTCTTAGTGAGATCCTATGAACAATATTTCATGTTCATCTTGTAGATGAACTGCATGGACTTGCTATTGGAAGGAGTATCATCAAGAACTTGCACCGGGCTGGCAATGAAGGAATTCTCAACAGTACGCAAAATCAGAGTTCTGAGTTTAAAGAACCATTATATGATGTAAAGGAACTTCGCTCTATTGCACCAACAGACCTCAAGCAGTCTTTTGATATACGATCAGTTATAGCCCGTATTGTCGATGGGAGTGAATTTGACGAGTTCAAGAAATTGTATGGCAGTGTGAGGTCATTGAATTCTGGTGGATAATTTTGTTTGCGCTTGCTTTTGATTGTTTTAAATGCCAATCCAAGCTATGTTTTTACAGACCCTCGTGACTGGATTTGCAAGAATTTACGGACAGCCTGTTGGAATCATTGGAAACAATGGGATATTATTCAATGAATCCGCTTTGAAGGGGGCCCACTTCATTGAATTGTGTACTCAGCGGAACATTCCATTGGTCTTCCTGCAGAACATCACCGGGTTTATGGTATGCCATCTCTTTGTGTCTTTGTCTTCAAGTTAGGGCTGGTATAGTTTTGCTTCTGCATTTTTCCTGTCTGTAACTGACAAAAGTAGTTTTAATTGGCATATAAAGAGTATAATATAAGTAGTAGCAGTATCAAACCTATTGTTATTAATCTATTGGATGAAGGGTTCTGATTGAGTTCTGACTTTTCCTTGCTGAAGGTTGGTTCAAAATCTGAGGCCAATGGTATAGCAAAATCTGGAGCTAAAATGGTCATGGCAGTTTCTTGTGCAAAGGTAGGTTTCTTTTTTCCTTCTCTCTCACTTTCTTTAATGTCATTTACTGTTTACACGAGTAGTCGTTTTCAGATCAAAGTGATGGCATTGCCTTTTTATTAGTGTGTTTGTGTTCCCTTCTTATGCGCTGACATTGTTTCTGATATTTTCTTCTTACAGCTTAGAAATTGGACTATCATATCCCAGTTTCTTTATAAATTTATTCTTTTTTTTTTTTATAACTAATGTATTGAATTCTCTTAAGATTTTTATGTGTTTTAACACATGATTTGCTTTTAAGAAAACGCGCTTGAGAATGTATATTTTTTTACTTTGTTCCTTTTTCCCCATTCTTTGATTCTGACAAAACCTCCCTTTTTCTATGATCTTCTCAGGTTCCAAAAGTCACCATTATTGTCGGTGGAAGCTTTGGTGCTGGAAACTATGCCATGTGTGGGCGTGCATACAGTCCCGACTTCCTTTTCTTCTGGCCAAACGCCAGAATATCAGTCATGGGTGGTGCTCAGGTCAGTTAATCTCTGTAATTTTTGTTTTGTTTTGTTTTTATTTTTTTTTTCTTTAAACCCTTCGGATCCTGTCTCTGTGTCCTTTATTTTAATAATCCAATTATTATGAATTCCTCAACTTCTAAAATCTTTCATTGATATGTTGATTTTTCATGAATGATTTGCAAATTTCACAAATAAATATAGCAAGTATCAAATATGATATTCGTATGATGAACATTATTTTGGTAAGCAAGAAGCTGCTCTCTTTCTGCCAAATACAATTTGTGCCAACTTTTTGTTGTATAATATTTTTCTGCCGGTTTTGACCTGTATGTATAACACGTTTTTTCATTATTGATGAATTAACTTGCAATGCACGAGTTGATGCAATTACATTTGGCTCCTGTGTCAATATGTAGGCTGCTGGTGTGTTGGCTCAAGTAGAAAAGGCCAAAAAGAAGAAACAAGGAGTTGAGGTAAGACTCTTCTAAGTTGCATAATTGATATTCATATCCCCTCTTCGGGTTAAAACTTTTCATTGAGGGTTTGTCTAACTTCAGAACAAGTCTAGATAATTTCCTTTGTAGCATCTGAACCGCTCAACCCCTTTCTTATGCAGTATTATTTGGTACATTGCTTACTAGTTGATTATGTTATTGAGGCTTGATTTGGTGGCTTAATAAAATTTATTCTCTAATAAATGATCATATTGGAAAGTGTACATTTCGTCTGGCATTAAATAGGTAAATGAACTTTTATAACATCTTTCACCCCATCTACTTGCGCTTGTACGCTCTATAAAAGTCAGTGATGCCTAAATTTCTTTCCTGGAAGGAAGGATGGAGAACAGTTGGCACAACCTTTAGCGTAGACTTCGTTACAACCTAAACATGATTATAATAAGGATTAAGGGTGTATGTTGTAGATCTTGAAGGGGTAAACATATGTTATGTAATAGTTCGTCTCTTTCCGATTGCCTACAAGTGCAGGACTTCATCAAAAGGCAACAAGTACAGTTGTTACCTGGTTCTCTCCTTGTACAATTACATCAGTGGCAATCCAAAAAAATCAATTTACAAATAAATACCTTTGGCCGATACATTTACCATATTACTCTCACTAATTTCAAGCATTTGGATGATGTTTCATATATGTTTGGCTCCTTCGTGCAGTGGACGAAAGAGGAAGAAGAAACATTCAAGACGAAAGTTGTCGAGGCGTATGATAGTGAGAGTAGTGCATATTACTCCACGGCAAGACTATGGGACGATGGCATTATCGATCCAGCGGACACAAGAAAGATAATAGGATTGAGCATTTCCGCTACCATAAACCGTGCACCTGAAGCTACCAAATATGGTGTATTTAGAATGTAGACATTTTTATTGTGCAAATCTCATGGGAATAATTGGGAATCAGTCTTATTGCCTTTTCCCCCACTAGTGTTCAAGTATCTTAAAGTACAGTCATCTACCACCTAAAATTCGGTTGAAAAATTTATAGTGTTTGAAAATTCTGTCTAATTGTTGAATTGCACTTTGTTTTATTCTTTTGGTCATCAATATTCAATTTCATCTTGATTTAGTTCATCATGGGACTTGGCCTAAATCTAATGCCACTAAATCTTGAAATAAATGATATATACTTATGATAACGTAAAAAGAAAAAGGGAACTTATTCATGTGAGAATATTAAGCATTGTTGAAGAATGATACATTACGATAGGTGCGTCCTATATTTTTTCTCTATAGTTTTAATTATACGAATTCAAGATTTATAAGAAATGCTTAATATGTGTGTATTTTGTTGTTTCTCCATAAAATTGAAAGTAAAATTTGGGAAGACAAACTTTTGTTCCTGCGCAATGTGACACACACGAGGTAATTGATAGGTGTTTCTACTTGTAAAAATGGGAGATCATTATAATGATTTGTGTGTTTTAATTATGTTTATTTAGCATTTTTAGATTTCTTAAGTTGATGTGTTATTTTCCTAACTACTTTAGAGATTACTAATTAAATTCCATTTTTTTATTTGTGCATGAAAAATCGGCCGTATTAACAAAATGGCCCAATCACATGTGGAAACAAATTTTATTTCACTACTAACAATTATTATTTTTTGAATATTTATTATTTACGTAAGTGGATCCGTTGCCATTGGATTAGTGCATTGTGAGTATGCGATGAGTATTTTGGAGGGTTTTTTTAGTTAAAGAAAAAGGGATTTGTTGAAGTTAAATTCTCGCACGTAATTTGCACGTAATTTGCACTTGAATCAATTAAGGCCGTGACCATTACACTCCCCAACATGTCTGATTTTAGGGACACCTCGAGGTACAATTTGTGGAATTATTTTGTATTCGTTCGTGC
>MKEJ01008109.1:0-10355 GCA_001753735.1 Embelia ribes | reverse complement strand
CTACGAATAATAACATGAATTTTTATTTCGAAAATCTCGCAAAGCCCCATAATGGAGAAAACACAAACGAGTGAAAGGAGTGACGAGGCTTACCTCATCTTGGGCTCTACGTCGCGCTGATCACGAATATAATTTTTCTGAAATTTTCCAGGCACCAGGGCTCGTCGTTTGGCGAGCCGAAACATCCGTCTTTTCTTTTTTTTTTTTCATCTCCATCTCTGGCTTCTGTTGGTCTGCGTGTTTATATATATATATATATATAGTTTTGCAATAGCTAACCACCGTTTTCTGAGAGATTTTTCTGGGTGTAAATAGAATGGGAAAAGAGAAGGAGAGAGGGAGAGATATTTAAGCAGATTTTGGCGGGAGAGAGATTATTTTCGAGTGTTAAAAATTCAATTTTTAAGTAACCCAATTTTAGTTTCTTAATAAAAATTTGTCTTATTTTGGGCGCTCCCATCAGTTAGCTATATTATACGAACAACCCATACTATAACCCTCCCGCATTGTAGAGTATGGGGACGGTAGCCTTATCCTGCTTCCAAGTAGGGTGTTCTGAGGGTACAAATTGGTGACTTACAGATTGCAGTATATGCGTGCGTGGCTCTAACCTATATAAATATTCAAGTTAGGGCTTTAAACATTACAAATATCAATATCTGGAGAGACCGAACATGCATCAACTATAATATTCAGATGTTATGTAAACAAGAAGTTAGCTCCACAGCTATTTCCAGAACGTAAAAATACAATTTTTAATCAACTTACATTTAGTTTCTTACTAAAAAGTGTTATTTTTGGGCACTCCCATCAGGTTAGCTATATTTGGGCCCTAATACCTTAAATTTAAATTAGAGGGTTAGATTTGGGAATGTCCATACCAATCCTCCTGAACTTGAAAATAAAACTGGGGATGACGGTATTCCCCTAGTTTAATATCTAAATTTTTAGGGAATTAACTAGTATTGGATACACTAACAAGAGGGTCTTGAGTTTAATCTCTAAAATTTAAAACATGGGCTCATTTTGGACCACTGGTGTGAGTGCTCTTAGTATTGCTTTCTAAAGGAAAAGTTACATCCGTTAGTGGTAAGTTGGAACAATCAAATTGAACAAATATGAGTTTTAATAAACTCAAAGAAAAAGAAAAAGAAAAAGGTTTTTTTTTTATAGTCTAAATACCTGTGGAAGGATTAATTATTTGTTAAAGCGATGGTAAAGAAGATTAGATTGTGCATGCATGTGTGTACATTTGAGAAGCTAATAATACGGCTATATTTTTAAGACAAACTGTTGTGTCAATTTTACACAAGAACATTGCAGCCTCTGTCCTTAGCTTGACTTCAGTTTGAGTAAGAGGCATAGTGATAGTCTTCACAGTGGATGAGGGGAACTCATCTCTACATGTATGTATGTGTTACTGAACTATAATTAGTTTTAACATAGGTTGCCCATGTGCAGTTTCTTTGGAAGAATCACTGCGGGTTCTTCATGGTTATGTTGGAGATGCTGCTCGGAGAAAGGAGCCAATGGATGAGATTATTGTTCCCATGACTGAGCATGTATATATATATATTTGTAGCATGCTTTCTGATATTCGGTTTGAAGAATTATTGAGATGGATAAAAAAAAGACTTTTTTTAGGTTGTATTATGCATATAATTTCTTAATCATTGTTTGTTTTGTGAATGCAGTCTCTGGGACTCAAGGACACAAAACATGGGAACCAGGCAATGATATTACTAAATTGGCTTTTTCAAGATGAAATCCTTTTCGAAGCTCTTGCTACGAGTCTTGCCGGTATCATAGTGAGAAAAGAGGACCATTATATTGCCTTGGGATGGTGCAAACTCGTGCGTGGTCTTGTCGAGTATGAAATTACCATGAAACAGTTTGTACATAATGGTAAAACTACTTAATACTGTTTAATACAAATTCTTTGTTTCGCCTTCATAGTTAGAAGTTCATTATACATAAGTCCATCAACTGATTCTTCTGTATCTGGATTCTCTTTTTTATTTTTGGGGGCGACCTGCATCTGGATTCTGAGGTAGATATATAGCACGATTCGGATGGAGAAATCCTTTCTGCCTTTTGTAGAATAAAACTAACATAGACAGTCGGGGCTACTGGCTTTTATTGTGAGTTAAAGCATTATTTGTACTTTTATGACTTATACAAACAGTTTAAAATCATACTTATATTAACAATTAAGAAGAATACTTGGTTTAGGATTGTTCTTCTGACATTTCATTTGGTTCTCTTCTCTGCTGATGAATGATTTAGTCACTTGCACTTTATGCAGGAATAAAGGACCGATATAGTTCCTTACTGAAGATTCTGTCTTCATGCATCACCCAACTTACATCTATAGTATGCCGTGAAAGGTACATATTTTTTCGCACGGAAGTGTTGTGATCGTTAAAATTAAAGCAAGTTATTGGCTTTACATGGCATTTTGTTTGCACTCTAATTGCATGGTGTGATAATAGTTCTTCCATGGATAGATGAAAAAATTTTCAGTAATTCGTGAGGAAAAAACAATATATTAGCTGTATAAAGGTTGTAAGTTTGCACAAAAGATGTGTATAGAGTAAATATTCAGTTCATTAATGGAGAGCGTGTACTTTGGAATTGCACCATTTATAGGCCTTTAAGGCAATGCAGTTCAAATTTGACCCTGGATCATGAAGATCACATATGAAGACATTGACATATATGTTGGACTTGAATGGAGTTTACCCACTTGCCTAATAATAATTTGCCCCTTGCTTCTATGCTGTTTATATATTTTCCTGTTATTTGATTTTTGTTGTTGCAGCACTGTACAGGGTGAATTTGAGTTGCCAACTCGCCTTTGCATTGCTGTGGCAGATTGTATTTTAGCCATAACTCTCGCATTAACTAAAAAAGACCCAGCTTCTGATACATCAGATGATAGACGTAAACCATCAACTTTATCGTACTCTCCAAACAACTTGTTTCCTGCCGCATTCAGTGAGAAGAAAGTGAAACCAACCACTAAATCTGTCAAAGTCTCAGACGACATGGAGATGAAGCTGTTGCTTTGGGATAGTTTGGAACAACTTATTCGTCTTGTGCAAAGACTTGAAGCTGTATGTTCACAGCTTTTCTATATATGTTGTTATTTTCGAACTGGTCTGTGGGAGTTATAATTACAATAATTTTTCCTTTTTTGATGCCTGCAGTGGAGTAGAAAAAGCCGGTGGTTACATGCAAAAGGATTGGACAGAGTGCTTAAGTGGTTGGAAGGCACGCATCGGTATTACTTGCGTGTTCAATCTGAGGCTGGTGTGATTGTAATTTCATGCTAAACACATTTTTGTAATAGATGGTTTATGAGTTTTATTTCCATGATGATTCGTTTGATTTGACATGGATGATAGGCTCAGAAAATCTCCAGAGTGGAGTTATGCTTCTCTTTTCTTGCTGGAAACATTATGGTTCTTTAATGCACTTGGAAGACTACAAAACTATTCAACGCTACAAAGAGCTATTGAACCAATACGTGTCAGCAATTCAGGTTGGCCCTACCTGAGGCTTAATTGTCCTTGTTTTTTAATGTGAGTTTATAATTGAGTAGAGTTTTTTGTTATCATATAACTATGAAACCAATCAATTTCTTTATCTAATAGATCTCACATGCAGTTTTTTGCAGATAATCACTCGGAAGAGCTCACTAAGAATAAAGATAGCAGAATAGAGACTATAAAGTTCTTCTTAAATTGTCTAGCTCTATTGCTCGGACATCTTGATGGAAAGCAGTTTCAAAATGCAATATCTGAATGTGGGTCAAAGATATCTCGCGTTCTCATTTCACAGGTAGGTAGTATTCGAGCTTGTTTGAAATTTTTTTGATGTGGGTTGCAGATCTTTCTATTTCTTTAGTTATTTCTTATCCAATCTCTCTTAATGCTATTCTTGGTTCTCTTGCATGCGTAGTGTCTCGTCTGACATCTTGGCTGTTTTGAAGCTTCCACGTGCAGATGATGATGTGATTGATGGCATAATATGCATCTTAAAGACAGTTATCTTTAGAACCAATCATTCATCTACTGGAACTGTTCTCAATGACACTAGAGAGATGGATGCTTTATTACCATTACTATTACATCTGCTGGATGATCGGGATGGTCCTGCCAGAGCTGTTGTTGTACTTCTTGCTGAATACTGCTCCATGTATTTGACTGTCTTTCAGTTGTTGTAATCTATATTTACCCGCATTTGCTTCTGTTCCCAAAATCTTTTAGTTTCTGTTTTTTTGTTTTTTGTGACTGAAACATGACTCTTGCTTTTATGATTTTCTTACCAAAAATCTTTTTCACAACTATTAAAACAACTCCTTGATGGTTTTTAAAATATGAGTGTTATGAGGATGATTCTTAATAGATGTTTTGTGAATTTATCCTCCAAACACTTGTCGTGCAATGTTTTTTTCATCTTAGAAAGCATGTTTGTGGACTATAGTTCAACCCTTCTAATTTTAAGTTCTGATATTACTGCTAATCATTGATTCATCAGAAACACAGATAGCCGGTGCCTTCAGGAAGTTCTGAAGTGTCTCACTTGTGGAAATGCTCTACGGAGGAGGAATGCTATTGATGTTATTTCAGAAATTTTTCGTATATCACCAGATCATGTTAGTGTACTCATTTTCATTAATACTAATTCATAATTTGTCCCTGTAGAAATAAGCTTCTTGATCATTTGTATCCTGAGGCTCTCCCCTTCTCAAACTTGCAGATATATGGCATGCAAGAAATAGTAAGTCACTTGTTGGACCGCCTTGGAGATGAAGAATTGGAAATTCGAGACCAGGCTTCAAACTTGATTTCAGTGATGGGTTAGTTTCATATTTAACTCAGGCCAGGGTATCGTTGGTCCTTCTTTTAGTAGCTTACATGCAATATGGATACTAAGTTGGCATTATTTTGCCTATAAAAATATTTCTGACTAGTAAATGTTGGCATTGTATAATTTTGTCTCTGTCTGTTACTATTTTATTAGTGTGGGCAAATTTAATGCTTGGCATTTATATTTATGCTATTTGTTTTCCCTAGACCCAAAACTGATCGTGCCAGCACTAGTTGATCTTCTTTATTCATGTGATGATGTTGTACCATCATCTGTTGGCAATGCAATCGTCTCAATGCTAAAACATCATAGCCAAAATTTTGAGGTTCTGGATAGTCTTCTGAACTGCCTCAGGTATTTCGCCAATTCAACATTCCCTGTAAATTTTTTTTTTTGTTTTGTTTTTTAATAATAGTAATATAGTGTTTTTGAGAAAAGTTACTGAGGAGTGCCTGTTCTATTTTAAAACTCTAGTTCATCATTAAACAAAATTTTGGTCATGTAACTTAGTTTCTATGTTTTGCAGCGACCTCTGCCAAAATCGAGATTTTCCTAAAGCTTCAGGTAATAAAAGTGAAGTCCTTTCATCGTAATCTATTGTTGGAGTCAGTTCTGTCATTCCATCACATTGCTTGTGGATTAATCCTTATGAAAGTAAAATATTTCCTATATGTATTCTTATATACTGTGACCCCATGAGTAGAAAGTTGAAAAAAAATATATATCTTAAGTCCATTAAGATTTACGCTTTTACATTTGCAGTTAAAAATATATCAAGCATATTGCTCGGATTGCTTATTTTTGCGGCTTCATTTTTTCCCTTTGTGTCCAAATTGTTTTCCATATTTTTATTTTCGTGAAGTCGATTTTTTGTAAAACTCCCTAAATTGAGTACAATCTTGTGTCTTGCTTCAAATGCTGCAAGAGAAAAATCTCTAAGTATTTGAACTTTGGAGTCAAAATTTTTAGAAAAAAGTAATTTCGCCTTTGGAACTTGGAAGTTTACAATTGCATTTCTTTTTACTGCGACATTGTAGGCCAGCCGAAGTTGGATCTGGACAAAGTTCTCAAACTAATCTCGGAGTGGTCTGAATGTGTAAGCATAACTAATTTGTAGTTGATATATGGATCAGCATGCACTCCATTTTTTTCTATATCTGCACCAACCCTTTGGTGTTCTGGCAATGATATACTGACTTGCATTTTGGCTTGTTAGTTGAGTCTTTTGTTTTCAGATGGGTTTTCTTATAGGCATGATTGCTTACAACATAGTTTGCATTTTCATGAAGAAAGTTATGGAATGATTTTTTTATTTTATGGAATTTTTAGGTCACAGATTGGAGCGCATTGGTTGAACCATTAATTGACAAGATGTTTGCCGAACCATCGAATGCAACTATTGTCAGGTTCCTAAGTTGTGTTAGTGAACATTTAGCAGATGCTGCAGATCTAGTGTTTCAGAGACTTCTGATGTATGCAAGGGAGCAGAGCAAGTGAGGATTTCGTTTATATTTTCTCTCTCATTGTCATCATTATTATTGGCTGATTTTGACAAGTACGTCGTGTGCAGATGGAACAGCCAGAACTATGATATCAATAATCCAGGGAAACTGGAGAAAACTCTATTTTATCACCTTTGCCCGTTACTAATTATCAGACTCCTGCCCCTGAGAGTCTTTAATGATCTCAATTCTTCGCTTATGTATGGTGAAGGTCAAATCCAAGGTATAGTAATGCCTGAGACCTTTGCCACCCATAATTTTGTTCGTCCTTTTCTTGTCTTGAAATACTTGTGCCTTCCAGTGTTGTTCCCTATACCGTTGTTTGAAATGAAGTTGAGTTGAGTTGATCGGGCAATATGTCAAATGTAAATATATGCTCTTTACATCTCTCAGACTTCTTTTTCTGACTGTGCGTGTTTTGGAGAAATATTGTTGTATTATCTGTTCTCTAGTAAATTTCTCGCACTGAATTTCTTCTGTTTTGTATCCTATGTCCCTTCTATCTGTTAGTTGCCCTGTTCGTTATTTAATCTAGTTTTCAAATAAATTTAGCTTTCTGAGCTTCATTGGAAGCAAATTATCCAACATCAATGACTGTAGCATTTTTTCCCCCCATAATCTAAAATGCAGATATGGGTTACTATGAGATAAATGGCACGGAATGTATCGCTGGGATCCTGATAGATAGGTTTGTCCTCATCTATTGTTGAGACAATTGACTATGAATATGAATTAGTTTCTGATTTCTCGTTCTACCTGTTCAGGGCTTTTAATAAGTTAGAATTTGAAGATGTTCGAAAACTTGCAGCTGAGCTTTGTGGGCGGATTCATCCACAGGTACTTGTGAATGCAAACATGTCCTTACCTTTGCTTTGCATTTTTTCTTATTCTTTTTCTCTCTTATCTTTAAAAGAAATTCTCAACTCGCAATTCTGCAGGTTTTGTTTCCAGTTATTGCCTTGAAATTGGAAAATGCTGCAAATGATACTGATATCCTGAAGATTAAAGCTTGCCTTTTTTCGATGTGCACATCTCTTGTGGTAATGATCTTTGTCATCAAGACATCAAACCAATTCCAACGATGCCTGATCAATTTCTCGCAGAACTAGGTCGTTATTATTTGCTGTTAGTTGAATTACCATCGAGCCACTAAATTTGGCACTTTGATTTGTTATATAGGTCAGAGGCAAGGATTCAGTTCTTCATTCAGCTTTACCCCAAATCATGAACACAATTGAAACTATTCTCTCGTGGCCTTCGCTTGATGGAGATGAGGGTGATCCCTTTTCTCTTTGTAAAATTTATCCCTTTTAATTTCTAGTAGAACTTGACAACTGAGAATAATATCTACACTTTTCAGTTTCCAAAGCCCAACATGGGTGCATCGACTGTCTGGCACTAATGATATGTACCGAGATACAAGCTCCGGAATCGTTCAAGGACCTGACTTCAAGGAAAACAAGCCTTGTTGGTTTGTAAATTTGTCCTATTACTATTTCTTTTTCAAAAATGTTTGGCCTCCGCTTTTGCAGTTTTGAGTACCATCTTCTCAAGTATGATGCTAAAATGCAGGGGATGCCAAAACGAGAAACTCGATACTAGCTTATGTGATCCATCCATTAACACATGGAAAAAGTAAGGACAACAAAAATGAGGGAACAAGTTCTCTCTCATTTCGCCTATGCATGGCGAATGTTCTCATTAGTGCTTGCCAGAAGGTCACCGACCCTGGCAAGAAACTATTTGCTAGGAACATTCTCTCTCGTCTCTTTCAATCATTGCAGGTATGTCCATGACTCAATAGTAAGTCCTTGTTTGCCTGTATACATGTAAAAACGACTTTTCCTTTAATTTTGGCTTACAAGCAAAATAGTTTGCCTACTTCTACTTCTAGGTGCACTGTTGTTTTTTTTCTAACATTAGTGGTGTTATCGTGTTGCACATTGTTAATTCTACTATTTTGTTTTTCCTATTCTATCCTGATGGGGTCAGCAGGAGATAACTGAACCGGATATTAGAGCCGCATGTGCCCAAGTTCTCTTCTCGGCTGTATATCATCTCAGGTCTGAGATGCTTCCTTATGCACCTGATCTTCTAAAAGTTGCTTTGCAATCTCTCAGAGAAGCATCAGAAAAGGTAACAGTATCCGCTATGAATGATCTATGGTTTTATCTCTCATGATTTTTTTCTTCTGTTGAAGTTTCTGCTGTGTTTATAATTTATATATACGTATTGAACCGTGGTTGTCGATCTATCGAACAGGAGAAACTGGCAGGTGCCAAGTTATTGGCGGCATTAATGGCTAGTGAAGAGAGGGTTATACAGAATATTGCTGGTGGGCTTCTCGAGGGTAGAACTGTACTTTCAAGTATAGCCTCGACTGACCCTTCACCCGAAGTAAGGCAAGTGTGTGCAAAACTCCTAGAGTGCTTAACTTCTCTCTAGTTCATGTGTTCTTAATATGTATAATACAGGTAAGGTAATTTTTTTTAACACAACCAAAAATATATATATATGGATCGTATATTTATGATACTCGTGGACTAATGTCATAGATCTGTACTTCGATCATTATGTGCAACATTGATTTCATATCATTCCGCGTGTAGAACTCAAGACTCATTCCGTGCCTCTGGCGTCATAATGTAAGCATCCTAATAACAGTGTTTTTATCAAAAATCATATTTGAGCGTTTGAGGGAGTTCGGGACCATATAATGGGTTCGTTTCATTTCATCCTATATGTAAGTTGAAGATCGGATCCGGTCAAGAATGATCAGAGCCTGTTGAGATACATCTCAATGTTATTTGATCATTTTAAAAAAAAATAGATTATTATATTTTGATTGAAAACATTTTGTCTCATTGCAAGCATTATATCAAAATTTAAATAATCCGACTAGAAAAGAATCAAATTTGAACAGGCTCCATTCAATTAAAGGAATAAATCCTCATTCAATATAACTTTAAAACTATTAGATTTATTTTTTGTTTAATATTTGTGGGGGACTCTATTGTTTGAATCTGGAACATCAATTCAACGGTCAAGATTGGATATGTAGCTGAAGGAATTTAAATATTTGTAAGATTAATGGAAAATGGAAAAAAAAGCCCTACACTTGTGAAAGTTTCTATTTTTCGATTCCGCTGCGAAAATGAAGCAGTTATTTATGCTTTTTATTTACCAGGTCATAATTATACCGTGTCTTAAATTTACCAACATTAGTCTAAATATAATTATTAATCAAATTAGCATATGATTTTTTGGTAATATTTTTTGTGAAGTTTGTAGCTGGAAAACAATCAATAAAAAAATATTATATATTTATTTACGAGATGTGTAAAAATATGATTTTTTAAAATTAATATTTACTCAAATAAATGAAATCTTTTTAGTTGTAAGTATGTACAAATATTTAACGGTTTTCATTTGAATATCATTAACCATGCGGAAAATATTCGAGATTTACTCTATTTTAAGTGTTAACTCAGAGTTAGATGGTTTATTTAGTTGCAAAAAAAGAAAAAGAGAAAAAAAAAAATCCAACTTTTGAGCAAAAAGTTTTAAAATATTCACAACCAATTATACTCCAATTTGTTTTAGCAAAAAACCCTAAAATAATCAACATCTATTATAGCAGCAACACAACCCCAATATCAGCACCTATAATTTTCTTTTGATAAATCCTTCCACACGATAACGTGCTTTATACGTGGAATTATAAAAATTTTATTTAACAAAAATACATAATAGTTAAAATTTAAAAATTGTTTTAGATATTTTTTTATTAAAAATAAAAAGTTGTAAATATCACCGAATATAGATACAAAACCAACATAAATAGTTGATTATAAAATAAATTACCATATACATTTTACTATCATATTGTACTTTTCACTTATTATACAAAAAATAAAAATAAAAAAATTACTCAAATTATCTTGTGTATATATAAGACATCATTATTTTCTTATTTTC
>MKEJ01008108.1:0-13031 GCA_001753735.1 Embelia ribes | reverse complement strand
TGATTATATACATGTTACAATATATCAAATACCACAAAATTTACAACTATAATATTCTACGAAAGTGCTACGATAGTATTGACATTATTGAGGAAACAACATATCAATGCTATGAATAAGTGCAATGATATTATGTCATAAAATTGAGCAATATAGTGCTACAATATCCTACGAGTAAAATTTATCAACAATAATTTATAATATCGTCTACGA
The DNA here is from genome assembly GCA_001753735.1 of Embelia ribes. Taxonomy (NCBI): domain Eukaryota; kingdom Viridiplantae; phylum Streptophyta; class Magnoliopsida; order Ericales; family Primulaceae; genus Embelia; species Embelia ribes. Next base: position 12,818 of record MKEJ01008108.1, on the reverse strand, counting down.
ATCCATACAACGAAAATAGGCATGAAAACACACGTCACACCCACATTCATACCTACAAAGCCTTCGAAAGTCCCTGAAGAAGTCTAGAAACTTCGCCCCAAAATGCCCTCTTCTTGCCCCAGGGATGGATTTAGCCACGAGTCTTAGATGAATCCGAACCTAGACAAAAAGTTATTTTACGATATATCAAGAAGTTATGCTAATTTATTTTCATGAGCCAAAATGGCATGCAAAATGAGGTAGAATAAACGAGAAAATAAATTAGCAAAACTTACGTCAAAATATTCCCACAGAGACGATAGGATTTTGAATATATAAGTTTGGGCCTCGGGGAATGAATGGAATGAGATGAATCGAGCCAAAAATGAAGAAAAGAACTTACACCTCCCCCCCTCCTCTCTCTCTCTCTTCGTGCAATGTGACAGAGGAAATGAAATGATAAAGTGTTGGTCAATACATTTTTATTTCCGGAATGACCTAGTTGGATCGATTAGTTTCTCATTTTGGATCGATCCAATAGCTGTTGGATCGATTGGACCTACGGATATTTAATGTCACCCAAGCCCACATTTTTGGTCGATAATTTCCGAAAATATTCATAATCACTCCTAGACACTAATAAAAGTAATTTCCAACTTTCGAAATGCCATTCAAGTATTTGAAACTCATCCTACACGACTTAATGCGATTACCGACAAACTCCGACGCGAACGCCCCAAACGACTACCAAAACAATTATGAATGGAATCGTACAACCTCGAGAAATATGCCATGACTACGAGAAATGTGCAATATCATGAATGCATCACTATGACAACGAATCATAGTCTGCGACTATGATATGCATAATGTGACGAAAGGTATACTACAGCTACGAATAAGAAAAGTAACGACTACGAATACGACGACAAGAATAAGTAATATCATTAAAAGTACTTACTAATATTATTTATATTCACAAAAAATTTATACGAATTTCTGGGACTTCAAAATGCTACAAACATGTAAAATGGAAAATCAAAGCTCGAAAATTATAAATGGGGTTATATGCAAAAATTCCTTCCCCAAACAAGAAAATAGACCTAAGATGTCTACTGCGTGCACCAGCCAATTTCCATATCGACCTACACGATAAAAACTCAGAAATTGGAAATCTATCAAATTTAGATCCTACGATAGAGAATACAACCTTTTAACGACAGTTTAACCTAGTCCAGAAGGCACAAATATGCAGATTCATTTTAAGAGGTTTGTCAATCATCTCATCAGATACGCAAAACACGAAGCTACAAAAAATTTGTAATCACAATAGGTAAATATCACTATGACTAGATTCGAATCCCATATAGGTTTCATTTGTATTCTTCAAGTTGTACTACTGAATAATTATGTACTGGACCACTTCACCATCGAATATTGGGAAGGTTTCAGTGTTCGACTTCGATTAACAAATCTAGTTAATATTAAACTAGCCTTCTCGAAACTATAAGGTCTAGTTTTAGTTTCAACATAATATAAGCCCCATTAATTCCATACAAAATAATTTGAATAATGCAACAAGGGACAATTTAATTTCCTGTAACAATTAATGTAATGTTACAAAAATATGGAATCAAACAAATCCATATTTGGAGATTGCATATCAAACTGGAAAATAAACAATCATTAATTTAAAATGTTAGTTATATTATATTTTTTTAAAACATATATGATGATTCGTGCTATTAGTGAAATGTTCCAGAAATTCCAAGTGAAGCTTTTTTATTTTTAATAATAATAATATTATATAATATTATTATGTTGTATATGTGTGCGTAGTGGTTGTGGAGTTGTGTGGTATGTGGTTTAGCTTTGGAAAGTGTGTGATTTTAGCCCTGATAGGCAATTAGGGTCAATGCCTTGACATGTGTTGAAAGCAGAATTTATAACGTGTCCAGCACCGGTCTGACGGGGGAGGATCAAACCTTTGCTCAAAAACTTCAGAGAGTTCAGCCTGCGTTCGATGGGTTGTCCAACCGCTGCCCGCTAACGAAGAAACCTCCGGACAGACCAACGGACAAGGTAGCGTAACCCTATTACTTTTGACTTTTAAAACACTATGACCATATTTTTTTTCCAATTCCGAAGAAATAAGGAGAGAGGGAGTGGGGGAATGGAGCTTCAACCTTCTCGTTGATAATCCATCTAGCTCGGGACTTCAATTACGGATAAAAAGTTAATTTTAGAATCTATATTGCCACAACTCTGTTTTGGCATAAGTCTCAAGTTTTCTTTTGTTTGTTCATTTTACTTCGGTATATGTGCCTTTCGGATTTGGCTAAGTAAATTTATAAAACTTATTCCTTACATCTCGTATATCATTGTAGTATATAAGTTCAACTCGATACAAGCATCGTAGATAGATCATATCGTAGATCAAATGAGCAATAAGCTTGGTAAATTTTTCCTCGATATCGTCTCAATTTGTTTGTTGAACGGTTTCGTAATTTATACACTTTCCTATCACTTTTGCAAGGGTTACGTATTGACATAAATTTGTCGAGTTCTTTTCTCGGTCTCGGGTCCTCGATTTCCGTACCGAGTTATAAGCACAAGCATGCTCATAAGCTTCATATATGTTCATAAGTATAAGAAGCATGTGCATTGTATAAGTACAAGCATGTGTAGAGTGGATATGAACTTGAGTCGTTTCTATTTTTTTTGGGGACAACGTATCGACCTTTTTTATTTTAAGATAAGAAACTAAAGCAATGAGGCTTACAATCTTACAAGGGTATAAGGAATGCCATGGGTATAAGAAACGCCCCACTTTAAAGAAAAGAATAATAAGGAACGTCCACACTTTTATAAAAAAGAAAAGAGATGCAATCCCAAATTTCCATTTTTGTCTTAGTCGAGATTGGTTCTCGTATGCATTTGTAAGTTGCAGGTGTAGTCATATGCACAAGTCGCATTCATAAGTAGCATGTGTAGTATATAGTTGTATTCACATACCTTCTTTACGAATTAAAGTTTTATGCATTTTATCGTAATGATTATATTCATTCACTTGTTCATGTACATGTTTATGTACCGCATAAAATCAGATTTATCATATTATTGATTTCTGACCCATACATTTTCTATGCACATCGATCTCTAAATTGTTTTGCAGGTCTAGAGTTTGGCTCGGGGTATGTTTGATAAGATGATGTAGATGCGGGTGTCTATTTTCGTAGCTACGGGCTATTTGTAATAAACCTAAAGTAGTATTTTGTTATGGTGTTGTACAAAGGCATGTATATATTCTTGCACTTGTATGCGGAGCAAATAACATACTTATACCTTCTTATTATCTTTGGCAAGCTTACAGCTTATACTTTTAAATTGTAAACAAGGTGTTTACTGTTATTTGTAAGTTGTATTAAGTAGGTGTTGATCCGTTGTGTTGCTTATTCGATATTGTAAGTGTTGTCACTATATGCATGGCAGTCGGGAATGGTAGATATTGAAAGATGTATCTTCTTCATTTTTTTATTTTTTTATTTATTTGTAAGCTCATGCCCTCAAGTTTTGAGGTTGGAAAATTGGGGCGTGACAAGTTGTATACGTTGTATTTTTTTTCTTTTACCTCGCGTCCCTAGGGTTCTTGGATTTTGGGGCATGACAATTAGTATGTGCCAAAATGCTCTCCAGACTGATAAAATAAATTGCCATTATTCATGTTTCTTTTCCTGAAGCTTTCTAAAACTTTACATCATTAAAATGTAAATGTGGTTTACCTTCTCCAGTAATTTTTCATTTTCGCCCGCAAGTAAATTTTCCTGAACTCCATAAACGTAAATAAAAAAGGGAAATATACACAATTAGCCAATGATCCAAAACTATATATATATATGTGTGTGAAATAAATTACTTATATAATTACCTGTAGTCTCAGTTGATCAATCTTCTCCTTGAGCAGTTGATTCTGAGAATTAACAATGACATTTCATTAAGAAGGTGCTCAGGATTTATGTTTCTGGAGCTTATTCTTTTATCATAAAATTTAAAGCGCTTGTCAACAAATTGCTCGCAAAATCCTTCTAAAGAAATAATATTTGAAATTTGATTTCCTAAAACATATAAAAATTGTTGTCACTAGTTTGACGATAACTCCCGTAAACTAATGGAAAGAACTCAAAAAAATTGTAACAAGTCACATTATTTTCACCCGAACCAGTTAGACGAGTGAAAATAGAACCGAATACACTTACAAAAAACGGTACTTTAAATGTGAAATGGTTGAGTGTTCTCCATAATGTTTTTTAATTAGATTTGGAAAAGCTTTCATGTCATTTTGTGAGAACAATTTTCGGAAATTCTTGAAGGGTGTTTGTATTTCAAAACAGTTTTAAGAACAATTTTTCAGACTAGTATGTAAAACACATTTCCAACAATGAATGTTACTGGTTTTAGATTAACTTCAAAACAAGTTTAGAAACATAACCAGACACTCTCACTCCTATTTTCAATCATTATGTTACTTAATGATATTCAAACACACACATACACATTCATTCACATTGATGTGTATATATACCTACAGTGAAGGATTGCACATACCTTTCTAGCCCTAATACGGCTTAAACTATGCTCCAGCTGGCCTTCTACTTGTTCTAATTCATCAATAGAAAATAAATCCAGATCATCACCCAAAAAAATGTTGTTAGGGTTTGTTTAGTTGCACTTTTAAAGCCCAAAAAAAATTTAGTTTTTTCATATTAAGATAAAAGTTGATACAACCAAATAAGCTTTTAGGCAGTTAAAGGCGAAATCAACAAAAACTAAACTGAAAAGTTGAACAGCCGTATTAATAACAATCAACTTTAAACAAAAAATAGAAAAACTTGACTTTAAAACAATCCTTAGGCGAAATAATGGAACTCATTACGACAATATTTCATATTCGAGATTCCAACCTTTTCCAAACCTCAAGAAGTTTAACTTGCTCTAACGTAGAAAAAGCTTCTTCCTCCAAATGCTGCAAACATATAAGATGGTTGATGTAACAATTAACTTCCGTCACCAATAATATCACAAAAGCAGTCTCTTAACACAAAGCCTAGTAAACATAGTTGTAATGAAAAATAATTTAGCCCCTAGAACAAAAGAGCAACAAATCTCTTGGAGTTTACGGTGTACTACAGCATCTAGCTACAATAATTTAAATTCCAACGTCCACTAATTAGTTTGTGATGAAACATGACACGGTTATATACTCGTACTGTCACAAAATTAACCTACTTGTTGCTAAAGGCAAGATATGTTATTAAATTTTCTTTTTTTTTTCTAGACTAGATGTACATGATTTCAAAGATTGAAGGTCAAGAGTTGTAACTCAACTTATTTATTATTCGACCCTCTTAGTTATTTTTTTTAATGAAAATTACATATTTAATCTTTTATTTACTTTAATTTTGAATAGCCGATTTCCATTTGTAGCAATTACGAAATAGGGAGAATTTGACTAAAACGAAAATCAAAAAAAGTTAAGAACTTGATAGATATATTTGAAAAATGAGATCAGAGTGCTATTGGAGATAGACAATTTCTCTAATTAATGTACTCATTTTTTAGTCTCTTCTGTAAGGAAAATAGGCTAAAGGGTTGCAATTTTTTCTCATCCTCCAAAAATAGAAGTCTTTAGCCTTAACCAACTAATTAAGGCCTTATCACCTACATTAGCGACCACATAGCTAGGTAAGCTAATAACAGCAGAAGATATATATATGTAGGCATTGGCAGATACATGCGAATTTTTTAAAGTTGGGAATATGAACACTTTTAAAATCACTTCTTAAAACTATTTTTAAAAAGATAATTATAAAAGAGGGTATTATCTTAGTATTTGGTAAATAAATTCTAAAAGTAATTTTAATAAATAGTTTTATGTTTAGTCAAAAAAAAAAAAAAAAGTGTTTGCATTGTAAAAAGATAAAGTAGTTATGTATGACAAGTGTTATAAATATAATTGATATTATTTTATATAATTAATGATAGATAAGCAAAACAATTTTAAAAGCATACAAAAGTCTGCTTCTAAAAGAAACCTTAGAAAAACATAATCAAATTATTAAAAGCAAATATTTTAAAGTTTACCAAGTACCTTAAGCTATAAGTTAAAAAAAAAAAAAAGGAGATTAAAAAAAGCAATACCAAAAGTCCAAACTACCACTGTGTAAGGCCCTGTGAATTATGAGGTCTACCCTCGTAATATTGTCAATAGTCAAAATGAAAGTTAATTCCTCAAAATATTAACACGTACATTTTATTTTCTTTCGTGAGAGAAGGAGAAGAAGGTTCCATTGAGCAAACCCTAACGAATCCAAGAGAGAGATCACTCCGTTAGACAATCTAAAGATGGATTCACGATCTTCTTGTCGTTCTTTCTGTCGCGAGGTAAGTTTTGTCCCTAAATTCTTTTGTAATCTTTTGTGCTCTTCAAACCCTAATCAATTACGTGTCTAATGATTGATTAGGACTCGATTTGTGGATTATAAAATTCTTGATCAATTACATGTAGAATATGTTGTTTAGTAGGTTAATCCTTGGGTGGTGAAGTGTAGGATTTCTCTCCTAGCTTTCCGAGGAAACTAATCATCTACGAACAAGGTACATTGTGTAACAGAAGTCCAATTGTAAAGAAATTCCATGTTGTTAGTTATTAGGCCTGAGTTTTGATCATTTGGTCCTGAGTTAATCGGATTTTTAAGGTTTTTGCCTGAAATACTACTTGAACAATCATGTTTATAATGAGGAGAAACTCATCCAGACGAGATTGACTTTGGTCCGGATGAGTGGCCATTACGTCCGGATGAGAAGTTCTGTAATGGAAAGTTACATTGTTATACAAGTTGAAATGAGATCAAACATATACATAAATGATAAATGGTTGAATATTAAACATTATTGGCATGATTAGTAACTACATGAGTACTTATGGTAGCTGAGACTGGATGATAATGAAATGAAAGTTAAACTTGAAACAACATGATTGGTTGATGATAGAATGTTTTGTGTGTCACACGTGTCATATAGAACATAGGCATAGAGGTTGAAGGTATTGGAAGTAAGCCTGGCTACTCCAAGGTGGTTGTTTTGATCTTTGGTCTTAGGATTAAGCTTGTTTACTCCAAGGATTGACGAACAGTCGTAACATATAAAGGAACGTATATTCCGTGGCAGACATTAACCTTGGGGGATATATATCCCAAGTGTGAATCAGTTCCAACCAAAGTCTTTTCATAGAAAGGCTCGGAATGACTATATAGTCTGAGTAGGAGGACCGTATATCCCGGATCATTGCTCGTGTTGGTTGTATTGATAGGTAGATTATTTAGCTAGCTGATGCTTGATGTTTTCTTTTCATACGTATATGTTTATACCTTTTCGTTAAGTTTATTTAACTGTTATTTATGTTGTTTCATTGAAAGTTTCTATGGAATTGGATTAATTCTGAGTCGTGCCTGCTTGGTTGGTTTTAGAACTTTATTTCTTATAAAACGCTAAGCAGAACCAGGTGTTGAAGTTCAAAGAAACTAAGATTAGGGATATGTTGAAGGTCACTCGAGTGCTAGAGTTTACGTTTGTATTTTCTATACGTTTCAGATAGTTATAGGTCATCGGCCAAAAATTATTTTATTTGACATTGTGAAACAGTTCTAGGGCCAAAACATGATAATAAGGCTGAGTGGATTTTATTTATTTTATTGTTACATTTGGAGCAGTCTTATTAATTAAGAATGACTAACAGCTATTTTGTTTTTATTATATGATGTGGATGAGCATTAGTGACATACTCGGGATTGTGTCAAATTCTGAGGCGTTACACCCTAAATTGAAATTCTAGCATTAACACATGAAAATTTTAAGCAAGCCAATATTATATTAATCTATGGTAGCTCAAAGTTGAGATTTAGCATTTAATTAACCACCATTAAGGACTAATTTTGATAGAATATTGTAAGCACCATAATTTATCTTTTTGTCTATTAGCAGACGTTCACTTGCTTTGCACGCATTAAAAAAATTTTATTTAACAAAAATATTTTACGCTAACATTATAAGAAAACTAAGAAATTATTGTTGGAATGTGTGGATTTTTGCCCATTAATTTGGGGTTTCTTACTATTAATTGTGGTTATTATGAGATTGTAACTCATAAAATATGAGTTGGGATTTTTCATTAATTATGGAATTCTACACATTAATGGGTTTATCCATTAATTTTGTGATTGTAACTCATGAAAGAAATTAACTTTGAGCAATTTATTTTAAGTGGGGTCCACTTAAAATATTTAATCATTCATGGATTGGCGATAAATCTATTGTTGCAAGTGTTGAGATGGTATATTCACATGGCAAAAAGGATAAACAATATAAATGGAAATTGGCTACAAAATGGCTAAAATCGGCGATGGACCCTTCCCAATATGGTTGGGACCTTGTTTAGGTCCGGCTAACCTAAGGTAGCTAGGTTCGGCCAGGAGACCTTCTCAGTACGGCTGGGACCCTGTTTAGGTATAGCTAGCCTGAGGTATAGATCCAGCCAGCTTAAAGTATAAGTCCAACTAGCCTGATATAGTGCGTAAAGGCCATTCAGTTTGTAATTGAATGCTCTGCACGTTTTGGGAGTTACCAATTCATAAAGATTATTAATGGTGACGTTTTGAATGATTTGAAACCTCATTCCATGGTATTTGTATTTATATTTATATAGGCTATTCTTTAGCCATTAAAAGAAAGAGAGAATGGAAAAGTGTTAAGAAAATAAGAGATAATATATACCATCTTCATACATAATCACAATAGTACACTCATATGTAGATCCTTTTTAGAGAAAAAGTATCGTACCATCAAAGGCTCAATAAGACGTTTCAAGTACAACTTCCTTTATGGCGTTAAAAATAGACGTATCTTGGGAGCTCATTGTTGGTGCAAGTCAGAAGTAAGTAGGTGGAGAGCAAATTGAGTTTCAGGGGACACGAACTTTATGTGGTCTCGTTGGAAATTCAAATCAAATTAAGTTCAATTTCTATTGGTAAATTTATTTAAAGGTTGTAATTTTTATTACAATTAATTTGTAATTGTTAATTTTGCTAATGAAATAAAATTTCTGTTATTTCCAACTGATTACTTCTGTTGTTATTTGTTCAGAGATTAGTTATTAGTTACAAACTCACAGCAAAACTAACAGATCGTAGAGAGAGAAAATGCTCTCGGCACATAAAAAGTAGTTACTGCTATCGTGAACCGTAACTTCTTAAATTTTACTTTAGTGCATTGTTTTAACTATTTCTTTAGTTCTTTTCACAGTGCAAGTATTGGAAGCTAGCATGCACCGTCACCATTATTGGTCTGTCAATTTGAGTTGGGAGGATGATAGACAATCATTTGGTAGGGGAAGTTATGCCTAAAAAAGAGATCGTATCTTGACGTGGCATCATCTAATTTTACAAAAGGAAGTGTTACGGTTCTCACGATACTCGATTTACATACAATTCTCATAGTGGATGTTCCTCTTCCAATTAAATAACACCAATAGAAAAAAGGGTTCCTTATGATTCATTTTACTAATTTAGAGTTGCAACGAACAAAAATTCTTTTTTAATTCACATTGATGGCAAATTTTTTGAGGGGTAGACCCACATTAGAGGTTATTAAATCACATATAGCTACAAACTAGGGTCTAAAAAAAGTTGTTATAATCGGCTTTATAAATCCAAGACATGTGCTCATTAAATTAGCAGATGTTAATTTTGCAATTGCTTGGACTAAAGACAACCATCAAATGGAAGGAGTTCCATTTGTGTAAGACCCAGTGAAATACGAGGACTAAGCTTGCAATATCCTCAAACTGTTTCTAAAAGTTAATACATTAGTTGTCCCAAATTCTTACGTTACATTCATTCATTCAAAACAGAGAGAGAGGAGGAAAGAAAGGGAGAAGAAGAGTTGCCACACAATCGTTTCTGAGAGGAAGGATATATTGCGTGACAAGCTAGATACGGATTCCGAACCTTCTCCTCGCCCTCGTCGTTTTGAGGTAAGGTTTATTCCTAAATTTCTCGAATTCAGTCATCTCTATTCAAATTTTACTCAGTCAATACTTGTCTAATTGGTTGATTGGGTTACAATTGGTCGTTCTAATGAAATCCCTCGATGATTGTAGTAGGTTTTATGGGTTTTGTTGGTGTATTCTTGTGGGTTTGGTGTAGGAATTCATCCAAGCAAATTAATTGTCGTTTGATAAGGTACGCTACGGTTTAATAATTCAATAGCAATGAATCTTGAGGCTTTGATAGCTTAGATGTGTGGATTGTTGTATTTAAGAGTTTGTAATATATTTTGGTTGTGTTTGGAGGGATGTTTGGTCACATTTCGTTGATGTCATTCTTGTTTGGGACGAAGAATTTCTCGTCCAGATGAGATACCATTTTGTCCATATGTGATTGACTTCATCCGAACAAGATTTCCCCTATTCTAATTAATTGATTTATATGATGCTTACATGGACAAAATGATTTAGACGTATATGATATTGGAATAAAACTTATGAAATGCTATAAATTGTTGTACTAATTGAATGTTAGAAAGTGGCATAGATGAACATGTGTCAAAATGGAATGTTTAATAAAAGAAAGGACGTGTCAAAAATTGTGAAAGAAAACATTTTGTGGATGCATATTAAATCATGTCGTGGGAGAACATCTAATTCGTAGTCATCATTACAATATCAAGTCAGTCGGAAGTAGAGTTGATTTCACTGGCTTCGAACTAACCTTGAATGAGTTCCATGGGAACTCAGGGTAGGGAAGGCTATCCATAAGCCTTTACGCGTAAAGGCTCAAGATACCTTGTCCGAGTCGGGATATGGTGCCTATGTCATTTGTGGTGTGGGAAGTGATGATGTTTACATTACATGCAAATTTATATAAGCTTAGCTGGTTCAGGATTTGGATTATGTATTCATATTTACATGTTTCACGATCTATGTCATATTTTATATAGTTGTTGTTTTATCACTATTGGATATATTGTTGCTTCTTACTTACTTGGTTATTTTTTGAAATTATTTTCTTGTAAAACGCCAAACAGAACCAGGTGAGGCTGACCGTGAAAAATAGGTTGTAAGGTGAAGCACACTCGAGGATGATGGGATCGATGAGACTATGTTATTTTACTTCTTTTTGCTATTGTTTACTAGATTGATGTAGGCCATTGGCCAATGCTACAGATTTTGATGTTTCTTATATTTCATGTAATAAGAAGCCAAAACATGATAAGGGCCGAATAGTGATTAGATTTTGCTAGCTTTGAGGTTTTCATGTGAAATTTTAAATGTTGAATAAATGCTTCCTTCGTGGATTTTACTTTCATGTTGTCGTGATTGGCTATTATAATCATGTGGGCGTTGCAATTTTGTTTGTTCAAATGGACTTGGGACTTCAAATTGGGCACTGGGCCTCCTCTAGCCCCTGTTTGGGTAAGATTTCCTTTACTTCCAATCAATTTTTATATTAAGACAGATTTGAGGTCAATTGCATCATTAATTGGTAAATTCTTCACAATTGATTTGCCAATACTAACCCATACTAGGCCACAATTTGCTAGAGTATATGTTGAATTGGATTTGACAAAGCCTAAAACTCATAAGGTGTAGATTGATTTGGATAATAATAAGGGATTTTGGCAACAAGTTGAACATGAAAGATTACCCTTGTTCTGTTAACATTATAAGTTGCAAGATCATAACATTGACCAATGTTATAAAATAGTCAAGGGACTGAAGGTAAAGGATGTCAATGATATTAGGTTTTTAGAACTTAAAAATGCTGATGAAGTAAAAGAAAATGGAAGGCCATTGAGAAGTAATAAGAATAAGAAGCAATGGATCCCGGTTAAGGAACATAATGAGTCTAATGGGGCATTGCACGATTCTAATCATAATGAATAGAAGTTCACTGAAGTGAGTTTAGTTGAGTCATAAATGGTAAATTACTTTCAAATTCAAGATTGTTGTCCTAGTATTATGCTGGGTCGATCCTAGTAATGCAGAAAATGGACTAGTTGTACAATTGTCAGTGGAAAGATAGATAAACAAATTTAAAAGTAATAATGGAAATGCAGGTTTAGAGTGGGTCTTTTAATGAGCCTTTGAAAGAAATGTGTATTCAAGATAATAAGGAGATAGATGTTATGGATGTTGGCCAGTCTAAATAACAAAATACATTTTCTGACAATTATAAATGGGATTTTGGTTTGTTCATCAAAAGAGATTAAATCTGATAGGGAAAATAATTGTGTTCATTTAGCTAATTAGTTATCTGCTCCTATGGGCACTCTGAACATGGATGGGAAATCCCTTGATGAAAATATATTTGATAGAGGATTTGGTTCAGAGGAATATTTTACTGCAGTGCAATCCAAGAAGAACAAAAGAAGTAGAAATAAAAGAATTCAGTGGTCTCATGGCATAGTTGGTAGGAAAAAGAATTCTCATAAATGATTAATTTCGTTATATGGAATGCGAGAGGAATGGCCAATGAAAATATTGATAATCATATCAAATATTTACTTAAACAATAAATGTGTGTGTGTGTGTGTGTGTGTATTTGCTATATTAGAACTTTTGATTAATTTTAGTCGTGTTACAAATATGGGGAAGTCAGTGGGATAACTTAAGGTTTTCTATAATGAAGCTGAAGGGGTTAAGATATGGGTTACAGAATGAGCAATCTATATATTTTTTTGGTGAATGGAACTTAAATAAGTGTAGCAACACTGTAGCATCTTTG
>MKEJ01008101.1:3358-14237 GCA_001753735.1 Embelia ribes | reverse complement strand
TTTTTTGAATTAAAAAAATTAAATTATAAATTTTAAGTAAATAAGTTAATTTATACAAAAAAAAATTAAATATATTTATTTAATTTTTTTTAAAATTATTTAAATTAAAATAACAAATAAGTTGAATAACTAAAAAATATTATGAAAAAACTAATAAACATAGCCAAACGATCCATAGATACCGATGACTCGTGTTGGAGAGGGGGCACAGACACTTGTCACCGCCGAAGAAGAAGGAAGCGACACGCGACTCTCTCTCTCTCTCTCTCTCTCTCTGCGGAAATTTCTAGAAGAGGTGAAAACGGCTCACTCTCTCACTGCACTCTGTTTCATTTCACTATTTATTACTCTGTAATTATCTGATAAAATTAATTAATTGGAACTTGCTTGCTGCGTTTATTCCAAAATATACGGAAGAGATTAATTCCGTAATAATCAGTTGCAAGTTATTTGATCCATCTTATTCTTGCTCTGCTTTTTAATGTAATTTAATTTGATTTATATAAAGTGGGAGTAGAGATAATTGGGAGTTTGGTTTTAATTTAACCCTTTTCTAGATTAAATAATTAATTAATTAAATAAATATTTGGGGCTTTAAGTTGCTAAATGATTTGGTACCCTGTTTTGTTTCCCATTTAATCGTGTGATAAAATTAATTAATTGCAACTTGTTTGCTGTTTTTATATCGAAATATACGGAAGATGTTAATTCCGTAATAATCAGTTGCAAGTTGCTTGATCTTTCTTAATCACATCCCGATTCTTAAATCTAATTTGATTCATCTGCAGTGGGAGTGAAGCAAAGATATTCGGGTTAGGGTCTAGCCCTATTTTGTTTTCAAAATTAAGTATTTTGTTGTTTTAATTGTTAATTTGTCACCTCAATCTAATTTGATTTACCTACTGTGGAGATAACTGGGGTTTAGGGCTTAGCCCATTTCTATTTTTAAATTAAATATTTGGGGGCTTTAGGTTGTTACATGATTTGATAAACTGTCTTGATTTTCTTTGAAGACAAGTCTAGTATGGTTGTGTATAAGGACAAAGACATGGGTGTGTATGTATCTATTCTTGCGTTAGGCTTGAAGCTGAAGCCAAAACTAGTGTTTGATGATGGGAATTGAAAAGGTCGGTTTGATCTGCTTATATTTTGCTGAAATTTGGTTAATTTTGGATCTCATGTTCTAGTGCATGAAAGTAGGTTAAGACTACTCTTGTAAGGATGGTGAATTGTTTCTTTTACTTGGATTAATAATTAGTTAAGTGAGAGAATTTTCAGGGCAAACAAATTCATATATAAATGGTTTTTCACTTTAGTCTGGGATTGGAGCCAATTAGAGCCTGAGTATTGTATGTTTTCTGGTGTGTTTCAATTTAATTTGATAACAAAACATTCTGATTTGGGGGCATTTTGGGGTAAAACTTCATTCTTCGTGATAATTGGATGGTTCTATTTCTCGTTGAAGCCCTGATGAGTACAGTGGTCTATTTTGCTTTTGTTCCACATTTTATAGTGTTAACCTAAGTCACCAAATCCTTCGCGCATAGGTGACGCTCCCGCTCTCACCGTTTTTGGAATTACGGGTTTGATGCTCTCTCGCTCCGCTCCCTAGTGACTTAGGTGTTAAGTTTGTTATCTTTTTTGGTACTCTCATTTACTGATCCATCTCCCTGAATTGTTTATGGTAATGAAAATGGATTAGGCCTTTGTGGACTCCTTTCGATCAACTTTGATTTGTTGCTGCAGTCAAGTTCAATTGTTGTCCAATACATCTGAATTTTCCGTATAGAGAAGAGCTGTTTCTGTTTATATAGGATGGGATCGTACATGAATTTTAAGAACTTTGGGGAGACACCACAGAACCAAAGCAGTGGGTCGACACAAGCAGTTAGCACCCCGCTGGTACGACAATCTTCTATATATTCTTTGACTTTTGATGAATTCCAAAACACATTGGGTGGAAGTGGAAAGGATTTCGGATCGATGAATATGGACGTACTCTTGAAGAACATATGGACTGCTGAGGAGACCCAAGCAATGGCCACATCGACAGTTCTCGGGCAAGGGGGTAGTAATAATAATATCCCTAGTGGGAACTTGCAAAGACAAGGCTCTCTAACTTTGCCACGTACGCTCAGTCAGAAGACTGTGGATGAAGTTTGGAAAGAGTTGTTTAAGGAGAATGGTGGGGTCAAAGATGTGAGTAATCCCACCCTTGCTCCTAATTTTCTGCAACAACAGAGGCAGCCTACTTTGGGAGAGATAACCCTTGAGGAGTTCCTTTTTAGAGCGGGTGTAGTGAGAGAAGATACTCCACAGGTGGTGAGGCCGAATAACAATGGATTCTACGGGGGCAATATGTCACAACCCAATAACAACACTGGTTTGCCAATTGGGTTTCAACAATTGGCGCAGAACAATATAACAGTGAATAATCGGAATTTGGAAAACAGTATAGTTCCTAACCAGCTTTCTAGTTTGCCGATGATTACGAGTGGAATAAGACCTTCTCAACAACTGCCGCAGTCTCTTTTCCCTAAGCAAGCCACTGTAACTTTCACCTCTTCAATGTCGGTGGCCAACAACACCCAGCTAGCTAGTTCAGGAACAAGGGGTCCGATAGTTGGAATGGCAGATCCAAGTATAAACAATGGTCTATTTAAGGGTGGAGCACTCGGCATGGGGGGTTTGGTTAACGGGTCTAAGAAGGGAGCTGCGATGCATTCTCCTGTGAACCAGTTATCTCCAGATGTGACAGCAGGGAGTAATGGGGACATGTCATCGGTGTCACCACCTCCTTGTATGCTCACTGGTGATGCACGAGGAAGAAAAAATGGCACCCTGGAGAAAACAATTGAGAGACGACAAAGGAGGATGATCAAGAACCGGGAGTCTGCTGCGAGGTCACGGGCTAGGAAGCAGGTGAACATTTAATGCCGAGCTTTGTATTTTTTAACTTTGAAAGAACAGTGAATCTGCCTTTCTTTGAAAAGAAAATTTGTCTGGACTCTTATGTTTCATGAAACTTGATACACTATTGTTATTATGGTTGCATTTTTTGAAACTGGAATGCTAATAAGAGATACAGTGAAGAGTTTTTGAAGGAATGTTAATTTAGTTACATTTGCTAACGCTACAGAGTTTTGGAATGAAAGTTGTATGCAGCGTTTCATGTAATTCTAGCTTGTTGCGTTAGTTTTTACTTACGCTTGTTTTCTTTATGGTTTGTAGGCCTATACCTTAGAACTGGAAGCGGAGATTGCAAAACTTAAAGAAATGAATGAAGAACTGCGGAAGAAGCAGGTGAATGACGACTCGTATGTCTTTCTTTGTTATCTTCTTGTTTTTCTGATCTTTTTCATTTGTTTCTCAAAATTAAGTATTTGATGTGATAATGCTTTTTGTCATTTTATGGTCGCTGCAGGAAGAATTTATGGAGATGCAGAAAAATCAGGTACGTGCTTGTTCAATACCTTGTGGATGAAAACCACGTCAACCACTATGACGACGCTGATCCATTGGTCATATCTAACTCGTTCGAGTGACCATCTCAAACTTTTGTTTTGTCTAATTTATTTCATTTTTTGTTGTACAGGTGTTGGAGACGACGGAAACACCCTGGGGAAGTAAAAGGCAATGCTTGAGGAGGACATTGACAGGGCCCTGGTAGAGTAAAGAGAAGAGGGACGAGTTTCAGTAGTGTACTTTGTGCCAGTCTGATATTCGTGTGCTTAAGCTTTTCTATAGGATTTTGGTAACAATGTTTTACCGAGTCAGTAAATGACATACAGACTGAGAAAAGACTATCAAATGGGTACTGAGAGATTAGAGAGTTGTAGAATATGCCCTCTATTTAGATTGTAATAAATTAGTGTGTGTGTGTAGGAAATATGGGCCTTGATCAGATATATGGATTGAACACTGCTGCTCTCATCCAAATCTTGTTCTGTGAATGATTGTAGATTTTGTATATACAGAAATCAAGTGTGTTGTGCTGTAAAATACTGCTGGAAATAAGATTATCGTTTCAATATACCGATTCTAGTTTAATGATATTATGGTACCTCTGTTTGCATTATTTCTTGATCGTCGGAGGTAGGAAACAGAAATACAGGCGTAAATCTGAAAATTTGAAGCCGCTGTTGCCATTTTGGTTAGGTCCTCTGTAAATTGTTTCCACATTTGTTTCAGATATAAGTTATCATGCTCCCAGTCGTTCTAATTTCTTCGCACTTTATATCTCTTCCTCGCATTTGTGTTGCCAAAGGAGAACCGCAGAAGCCCTTGCTTGCAAGGAATTAGGTTGACCCAAAAAAGTCGCACCTAGCTTGTGTATTTAGGCTTTTGCTTTTAGTTTCATTTTCGGTGATCAAGAGCATGAAAGGGGCTACTGTCATAGGAGTTCCCTCCCTGCGCAATGATATATAGACGATCCCGCATTCATAATCAAATTTCTTAAAGCTATGAGTTGGGTACAAGCTCTTTCTGATGATATATGGTTTATGTAACTATCACAGCAAACATCTTTCATTGGGTAAATCATTTCTTCCCCATTTTGTGAAGAACAACTGAAGTGTGCACTGCTCTTTTTAGGCTGGACTAATGTTGTTTTTCATAGGTAGTTTTATTTTTTGACTAGAAGCAAGTAGTGGTGTTTGGTAGAAGCAAGTATTTGTGTTTTTTTATAGGTAGGATAGTATTTGGCAGTGTGAAGGACAGGACAGGGGTGCGGGTTGAGTGAGTCGGCACCGACTTGAGCTCTTTGGTGGAAAAGTAACACTTTGTTGCCGGCGGATTGCATTACGGGTGTTTATTCCATAAGGTTCAAGCAATAAACGACCGCACGGTAGGCTGCATTCGGTCATGCACTCGAAGAAGCAAATTTTGGAAAACCATCAGCATTAACAAATTATGCCTATATTTTGATCTATGGGGATCATTTGTGCAAATTATGTCTCAAGTTTAATGGGGTTGGTATTGAAATTTGGAATATCTTGTATAAAATTGAAAAAAGTGACCATTTTTCATTTATTTGACCAACACATATAATTTTCAAATAATCTCACATATAATATCACAATTTTTTAATTGTAAATTGCTCAATTTATTTTTGAGTTCTATAATTTTTCAAAAATTTTCACCTGCTTGACGTATTTCAATGGTAACAATTATTTCTTTCAGCTCTGCGCTTAAGTAGGAAAATATACCATATGTATATATTAAATTATAGAAAATCAAGTAAAAATAATTTTTTCTCAACGGAAACCAGCATAGTTAATAATATTCTATAAGCAATCAATATATTTGGAAAACAATCAAATCTTTTCAAATAATTTACTATATCAAATGCCGTCTTTATTTCTTTTAGCACAAGATGTCTTAAAATTTTTAACTCTTGAAACAAATCTTGACTATCAACAAGTGTGTACATATTAATACAAATATTGACTATCAACCATAGAAAAAACCCATAATTAAGAGTCCATTACACTTTTTTTTTTTTTATAAACCCATTGCACATATTTTATTTTTTTACGAATTTTAAGTATTTAAACTAAAATTACTTTTTATAAAATATTAATATACAATAATTTATAAATTTTTAATAATTTAATTTTAAACTTTTTAACACATATATATATATTTTTAAAAATTACTAATATATGCGCCCTCTTAATTTTAAATTCTGCGCGAACACACCTTGCGTATGCTATTAGGACTCCTCTAAAGTTTAAAATAGTAAGCAAAAAACGCCCAATGCCCACTAAGGAAAAAGAAAAAATGAGCCCATGCGTGGAGGCCATATCCATATCCATCTATCCAAATATATATGCATTCCAATTAGATAAAACCATTACATACACATTATCCACTCAACACCACTACCAAGTTTCTAAAATATAGAGACCAAAATGAAGGGAATTCTCGTAAGAAGAGCAGCAGCTGTAGTTATATCTATATCCAAGGCAAAACCAATCCAATCTCAGATTAAGAGACACTATTGCTTGGGAGTTCTCTCCGATGGCGTTGACCGCACCGCCGAAGCCTTCTCCCGCAACTCCGACGCCATGGCCGACCTCATCTCCGACCTCCAATCACACATCGATAAGGTCCCCTCCCCCCCTTCTCTCTCTCTCTATATATATATATGTATATATATATATATATCTGCATATATATATATATCTGTATTATATTCATCGATTGTGTGTATTTGCGTATATCAATCTCCGACTAATTCTGTATTCAACGATTGTGTATATGTATCTGCATTCACACTAGTCTTTCTATTCCTAGCATTTCTCCTCTTTGATTTCTCATTTGAGAAATCAAAATTGAGAAATGGTTGGTCGACATCAGTATTTCCATATTTCTAGTAAATTTTTCCAGAAACGTGACAGTAGAATATTACTGATGCTTTCTCTATTAAAAAAAAGTAATTTTTTTCCCACAAAAACTTGAGAACACTGTTTGACATTCGGGAAAATATTTTATTTTATTTTATTTTATTTTATGATTTATAATTATTGTAATAATATTTTATAAATTTATAGAAAGGTTGGTGAGAGTAATTTTTAAAATGTGAATTTCTAGTAACAGAAATGGGTTATTAGAAAATGTGATGTAGAAATTATATGAAAAAGAAAGGCTGGTGGTAATGCTCTAAGATTGGAATTAGTTTCTAGAATTGCTTATTTCCTGTTTAGATTGTTTCTATTTAGGACTCTTCCTGTTTGGGTTATGAATTTTGATCATAGTTACCGGAAATGCTGGTTTCCGGTGGGAAATGCGTTTATTTGGAAAAGCATTTCCTCTACCAAAGCGAAATGCCAAAAATATTTTAAGGGAAATGCATAGGAAACGCTTCGGAAACGCTTAAGAAACTTTTCGGAAATGCGTACGAAACGTCTCCGAAACTTAAATGTTACACATATAAAAGGTAGGGGAAACGATTAGTAAATATTATGGATACTGGTTGGAAACTTATGAAATTTGACGAGTACATGTTTATATAAAATTAAAAAATAAAAATATAGTGAAATATAGTGTTTTAGTACTTTTATGTTAAAATAAAAGTTTTTTATTTTATGTATATTTTTTTGAATTATGGGTAATATGTTTATAAAAAATATCAAATATAAGTATAGAAGACCACATATAACGGGTATTCAGAAGTTTGAAAAATATTTTCTAATACTCGATTAAAGAATCACATACGTTTTCTCTATGTTTCTTACACGTTTTATAATTGTATCCGAGAAGTTTTACAATCCTCTCCCCGTTTCCTCTACCGCGTTTCAAGCTTCTGTTTTCCCTGGCGATTCCCGCTTCCGCTTCCGAATTCGGCAACTATAATTTTGATTATGTTATGGGGCTATCTATAAAAGACCCCATTGTTTCTCTACAATTTACATCAATTTATTAGGTTTCACCTCTTTATTTTATATTTGTATTTAACAGTACGTATACTCATATTTTTAAAATTGAGAATAGATTCCCTCCACTGCCACTCGTGGTGTAAAAATTGTTACACGAGGGGCGTTTTGGAGCATGATACATGTGCATTAGCCATGATTACTTGATGAGATCCGCATGCTTAATGCACATATGTCATGCTTTAAATATCCATTTGTGTATAAATCTTTACACCGGCAGTGGATAAAACTTTTATTCTTTAAAAATAGAGATTGAGATATGGAAAATGCTCGTTTGCACGGTTGCACCTTAAACATAAAAACAGAGTTGGAGATGAACAATAGCCTTAGAATGTTTTCACCAGATTATCCTGTTTGCAATACCTAAACTTTAATCTCTATGCATGAAACTCCAAATTACAGGATGAGATTTTGATAATGTCCATCACCTAAACTTGAAAATAGAAATGGAGATAAATACCCCTAGTGGAAGGGAGTCATCTTTATTTTTAGGGGATTGAACATTATAAAATATATAGCAAGAGTGTTCTCTAAAATTTAAATCTTAATCTCTAACATTTGTTTTAGGGGCTCATTTAGGAGCACTGGTTTGAGTGCCCTCAGGACATTCCCATCTGATACTGTATTTTTGAGCCCTAATTTAAACACTATAACTCAAATTGACAATAGAAGCGGAGATGTGAAAAATGTTCGCATCAGACGCCTTTTAAAATAAAACTAGAGATGAACAATACTCACGTATTCCATGTGGATCATTGTAGCAAACTCCCTATTCATAGGTGAGTAAATAGTGTTCAGATGCATTAGGCGCACTATTATGAGTGCTCCTAAGTTCTTTGTGATTGTTCTTTTGTTAGGTTCTAGAAGGGGGAGGGAAAGAGGCGGTAAAGAGGAACAGGAGCAGGAACAAGCTTCTACCTAGAGAGAGGATCGATCGACTCCTTGATCCTGGCTCTTCTTTTCTTGAGCTATCTCAGGTTTCATTTCTTATGCTTGCTGTGAATCCATAAATGTGACCTCCAAACTTGCTTCGGTTTTGTTGGGTGGAGTTTGAAACTAATACTGGCTGACTGTCGAGATGAATGGACTTGACTGTGCATATAAAGCTTAGTTTGGTAATGCCAGTGATGTTTAAAATAACGCCTTTCAATCAAACTATAAAAGTTGATTGTAAAAGCGGGAGTCAACCTAGTGTTTGGTACATACATTTAAAAGCTGCTTTGAGAATTATTTCAGTAAAAATGTGATGAGTGGATTTCTTTTATTGCAAAAGACAAACTTGTGCATGTATTGGGTTGTAACTAGTAATTTGTGGTATTCTTGGAATAAATGGTAAAAAAAGCAAAAGCAACTTTTAAAAGCAACCCGTAGTATGCTTTTAAAAGCATTCCTATAAATAGAAACCGAGTTAAGAAGGTAGTTTGAAATTTGCCAAATACCAAATGGTACAATTTTCAAGCAAAAACAAAAGCAGAAGTAACAATCAAACAATGATCCCAAACTGGGCTTTAATGCAAAAGAAATAAAAAAAGAGTAGTTTAAGAGAAACAAATGACTAATAGTGTCATATATACTTCTATAAATGCTATCATGAGATATGAAGTTGATGCCACATACCTCAACTTCATTCCTTGACTTTTATTTGCTAACTGGTGTCCAAGCTCACTCCTTAGCTCGGGAATGCAATCCGCATTAACTGCCTATAAACAGAAGAAAAGAATAAGTTTGTGAGTTTTCTTAATTTACCATTTATCTTAAAAGAGAAATATTCCTATTTATGGTCAAATATCTAAGCAAATACCAATACCATGCCACGCCTTTTCTTGTTGACTCTACAAAAGTAAAATTTTGACGCTTGTTCCTCAAAAGCAGAAGTTATTCTTCCTCACCACGATACTAACAAGTCTTTATGCTACATTGTCTGAGCTAAACCTAATCTGGTTTCGTCCCGAGTCATGTTTTGTTCCAAAGGCGTCAGTGCAACTGTTACGATGTCTCTATAATTTCTCATACGTGTTTTCAGAATTATTTGTTATCCATATCTGAGTTACACTGATGGCATATTATTTCCCTAAATCACTTTACTGAGTGCTCTTCAAAAACATCAGTGATTTTACTTACGAAATGTTGCATAAGTTTTGCAACTGTTGGAAATATTTTCCAAAGTAACAATAGTTCATTTGCAGTTTGCCTTATCTAAAGATCAATGGTATCGCTGTTTATGAATCCAGAGGCTCTAAATCTGATCTTAAAAAGAAATAAAATGAAGGATGTGAACACGTGTTATATTCCTTATTTCCACAATTGTGAGATGCAAGTGGCAAGTGCTTTCGAAAGCCATGAAATGTTCATAGCTCCTCTCGAGAAAAAAGGTAGTTTGACACAATTTCTGAGAAAATGAATGTAGAAACCTTTCAGTACAGAGAGGCTATACAAACGAAAATATAAAACCTTAAATCAAAATGAAAAATGTCCAAATTTACCAGGCAGTGCCCATATGCTCCACCTCCAAGAGCAATTTCATATGAGTGCTCAAGAACATCATTTATTAGTCGTTGCTTGTTAGATAAGCTCTCAATCCCTTGATTGATTACTGAATTAAGATCCAAAGCACGTAACTGCATAAAAAATTAGCACCCCTATTGTGACAGTATGATAAGATATATTCAAAGTTAGCCAGGATAAAAGGAAACCCAAATTTACTTTTTGCACCTTTGTCACGCTAACATTCCATACTAATGATACTAATGACTAGCCCCCTAAATAAGAACTTTTATTGAGGATGTTATCTAAAAATGTGAAAAAAGAGTAAATCAAAAAACTGAACACTGGGAACAAAACAAAGAGAAAGTTATAGTAACGCCCACAGCATGAAGATGTAACCAAGATTTCTTAATCAATTTGTGAATCAAGGAATATGGGAGCAAAATAAAAAAAACAAAGAAACGTCACTTTGTGCAAAAGTAAACAATGTCGAAGTGTCACACTTGCAACTTTTCTTACCAACTTATTTTAGAAAAAGATCCAAACACAACGACTAACATAATACATTAAAAAATTGTAATATACCTGCTCAAACAAGGAAGGATTCAATTTGGGGTCGTATTCAATGTTCAAATCTTTCAAACCACTACTGAAGGCCTTGCTATTGTAGAGACGCCACCTCCAAAGGTCACCGTCTTGTATGTAATCAAAGAGAGGTCTAATACGTTCAAATTCAGAGATCACCGAGTCATAGCCACCATCAATATTGATATTTTCTGAAAGGAGCTTTTCCTTGAAAAAATCATGGGCGATTGTAGCCCCACTCCTTTCCATATCTATAATTTGGAACACATTCTCGCTAATTATGGCAGTTGAGGCTTGAAACATCTCCAATGATGTTTTGTGGTGATCCAATATCACAACCCTGGTAATAACAAAGAAAATAAAAAAAATCTTGT
>MKEJ01008091.1:0-10411 GCA_001753735.1 Embelia ribes | reverse complement strand
ATATATATATATATAAACACCACAATGCATACTACAATGCAATGATAAATAAAACGAAAAATTTGTACGGAATTTCCGGGACATTACACCCACTGCCAATACTTTCAGGCACATCTCGGAGCCTCAGTAACTAACAACCCTCAGAAGCTAGCATGATACCTAGGACAATAATCAAGCCCCACACTAGCATCAGATCCTCGACATCCTCTGCATCCCTTACCTCAATCTGATAAGGAGCTTGTAACCATTCTATACTGGGTGATACGCTCTTCAATTGGCACTGTCTGTGGAAATTTATTGCAAAAAACTATCATGTAAGTTCTCGAACCCTCTTTCCTCCTACAACCTTCAACATGATGAGATTTTGAATGATCAGGGCCATTCTTCTAATCACGAGGCCCTAGATTCCACTCCAAGACCAGATGCATCCACGAGATGGCAGATATCCCCTCAGGCCAAGCAAGATATCTCCCTTGATAGTTCCTTCCCCTCCTTAAACTAACCCATCGGGCTTCAGGAGAAAGGAAACCTTCTAAGCAAATACTTCCCGATAACTCAAAACATAGTCAACCATCTAGTACATACCAACCCAAGCACGTCGGTCGACCCTAACGATCACGTAGAACTCTTATGGTTAATCACAATACTTGTACAAGAACAAGTCCAAGATGCTCGAGCTGCCTGTAGAATTCTCGAACTGGGTGGGAATCAGCCAATACTTGCTTTAGTGCACTATCAACCTATGGACGTGGATCTCCTTCTACCTTTGGAACATGTGCTTGAAAAACCAACCCTTAACATTGATCATCGAGTTTGAAACCTAAGTCAAGTTCCTTGGATTCAATTTCCATCGGTTGTCAGAGGCCTCGGGACCTATTTAAACAGCACATTGGATCCAACCAAAACCACCATCTCTGAGTCATCATGCCTTTCCCGTAGGAAGAAAAAGAGCTTCTCATAGGGGTGCAACCTCACCTTGCGGAAGAAACCTATCACCACAAAGGCAAACCTCACCACGCAGTTGGACTCTACGTCGGAGGGGATGGTTGGCCCTTCCTAGAAGGACACAATCCCTCAAGGGCTACAAATCTCGAACAATCAATTCATTTTTAGTATAAAGCTATATGTCCTTTTGAGGAAGATGATGATGAGTATTTTTTAGAGGAAGAAGACGATGAATATTTCACAGAAGAGGAAGAGGAAAATCCCAGGTATCGTGATCCTTTTTTGCAAACAAGGCCCTTAAACAACCTTAGAGGACATATCGAAGCTCAACACAAACAAACACAAACAAATCCAGTACCGAGCCGAACATTCTGGTTGGACAAGATCATAATTTACTAATGAAGTTAGTTGACTCCTATCTAACTGCCTAGCATGCCCACATCAATGAATTCCTAGTTATAACTCTTATGGAAAGGGCGATGAAAAGGAGAAAAGTATGGATACCCCACACTAGCCCCAAAATGCTATAGATGAGCAAGTTTAGTGGAACATTAGAGGAATGATTTGATCCCCTTTGAGTGCCGAGATTTTAGCTAAATCAATTTCTAGAATCACAATATATAATAGAGTAACAAACCCTTGCACACACCTCATGCAATACCGATAACAGATGTTCGCTTGATGCTCCAAAGAAAATGTCATCTGCAAAATATTCTTGTTGTTGTTTAGAGATGCCTTGCTGAAATGGATGGATTAAAAACAACCAGGATCAATCCAATCTTGGCCCCAAATGATGGCAAAGTTCCTGAAGAGATTTTCCACCAATGTTGAAACCACCGATAAACCCCAAGCTCTCATGCAGATGAAGACGGGAGCCAATTAAAGCCTTCATAACTTCACCATCCACTTCAGCAATATGTACAATTCCATCAACCATATGAAATGTCCAAATGCATTCTCCCTATGCTACATTACTACATGATTGGACCCCCAAGATGAGGCTTATTCCAAGTTCTACCCAAAACCTGCCAAAATAATGGCCTAACTATTCCTCTAACTTTACAAGTATGACTGAGCTGATGAAGCATAGCAAAAGAATACTTCCATAGATGTAAAGAAAATTTGGAATATGCAAGAAGTTCAAAATGTCAGGACCAACAATAAGAGAAACAATAGATCTGGTGAATGCGAGAATGTCGAATTCCCGATCAATTATTCAAATTTAATAAACCAAATTACGAGATCTTCCATGAGATCAAGCATAATGACTGGGTTACCCCTCCTAAAAAATCTAACATCCTACTCGAACAACAAGATAAGGAGAAGTTTGGCTACAATAATTGGGATTACGGCCATACCACCATAAAATACCAGAGCCTCCAGTAGCAATGGAAGATATGACCAAGCTGAGGGCTGCTCAAAAAATATAAAGTAAACCAAAGTGCATCACCACCTCCTCCTAAAATCTATCAGCCCTACCCCTAACCGAGATCTCGACCTTTCACACTTTTCAGCTCTTACAAACTTTACCCGATTCGTGATCGACTTTCGTTCGAAGAATAAAGTTTCACAACTATGTCAATTTCATTGAGTTTGATAAGGTTTCTCATCAAAATGACAATATGTGCCACCATAACCTATCACATTTACCAAAGTCGATATGGAAGAGGTCAGCCTTTTGTATAACGATGCACTCATCATTGTCGCTACCTTATACTGAATTGTCTTCGTATATCAATTCCTAGTCGATAAAGGGAGCTCTGCCAATATTATGTTTGCACATATGCTATCAAAATTACACATCTTTAAATCTTACCTATCCTTTTTCCCCGATCCGATTTGGCTCACAATCTTTACTGGAACTACAAAGACATTGGTAGAGTTCACAATGTTTTATATGTCTTCTTCTTTAATGGGTTTTTAGGAAAACCTTGGCTCTACAACATCAACATGACAACTTCTACCCTCTATTGGAAATTCTAATTTCCCATTTCTAGAGGCATAGAAATAAGGTACAGGAACTAGCGCGATAAAAAGCTACTATTCAAATTTGTGTCTCTACCAATGCCAAACCTCTAGCCTTTCCACACCTATATCCTGAGATGTAAAAACAATTCCCCCAAAAGAGCCCTTGATAGGGAAATAGCCCGAATAACTTAGTATTCATCCATGTGAAAAAGTGAAAGAAGAGGTAATAAAGAGTCAAATCCCATGAAAAGACGAAAAACACTACTTCCTTTTAGGAGAGGAGTTGACAAAGAAGCCAAAGTCGACATGCTGTTGGATTTCCTTTTATAGAATATTAAAAATTTTGCCTTGACATCGTACAAAATTCCAGGGCTTAACCTTATTGTAGCATGCCACAAATTACACATGAACCTAAATTTCCGAACAATCTGATAGAGAACTAAGCCTATAAAAAAGAACATCAGGATATAATTATTAAAGAAGTTCAAAATCCACTATCAGCCTCCGCAATAAGAGAAATATATTATTATTGGCCAACGTAGTGGTAGTACTAAGGAAGAATGGAAAATGGAGAATATGCATGGATTATACTGATATAAACAAAGCTTATCCGAAAGACCCGTTCCCATTACCAAAAATTAATCAGCTTGTTGATGCTATAGCGACCGCATAAAGGATGAGCTTCTATGACACATACTCAAGATTATATATAAATTACCCATGTACAAACCTCACCAAGAGTACACATATTTCAAAGGATTTTTGTGAAATTACTACTATAACGTGAAGCCCTATAGGTTGAAAACATAGAATCGACCTACCAGGGTGCCATAACCAAGATATGTGCACCAAAAATGAGAAAAAAAAATATAGGGTCTACATTGATGACATGGTTGTAATTAGCAAGGAAATATTTGACCACATAGGCAAACTTGAAGGCATATTCCAGACCTTTAAAAGTTACATACTAAAGTTGAATGCATTCAAATGCGGCTTTGGGGTTGTTGCATGAAAATTTCTCGGGGTCATTGTACGACATAGGGGCATTGAAGCCAACTCCTCACCAACTAATGCTTTGATTAACCTCCAAGTGCCCACCAAAGTGAAAGAAGTATAGAGGCTTGCCAGGATAGTAATAGCCTTAAATCGTTTTATCATTAGGTTTGCAAATAAGTGTAAGGTGTTATTCACTGCTATGAAGGAAGGAAAGAAGTTTGAATGAACAAAACAATTCAACTAAGAATTTGAAACATTGAAGACATATCTCCATCTAGCTCCCAAACTAATGATACACTGAGAAGATGATGTCATCATGGTATATCATGTTGTTTCCAAGAATGCAATAAGTGCGACACTATTCTAAGAAGAATGGTCTAAATAGCAGGCTTATATACACTCGTGTGAAGGAATATAGGGGCTATTTGTAGAAGAAAAGACAACAAGAATGGTTCAGGCATTAAGGTAGTATTGATTGATCCCTTGGGAAATATTATTGAATGATCTGGTAGGTTAGGATTTGCAGCAACAAAGAATGAAGTAGAATATGAAGCCATTATATTTGGCTTAAAAGTAACTAGGGAACTTGGGGTCAATAGCTGAACCAATTTTGATGGCAAGTTCACACAAGATTTCTGCAACGACAACAAGATCAAAAATTTCTACTCATCCCATCATACCTCCAAAGCAATAGACATGCCAGAAATTTGAACAAAAAATTCTAGATAGGATCAAAAAGCAGCTAAAATAGGGGAAAAAGACGTGGGTTGGAAAAGTACATAGTATCCTTTGGGTCTACTAAACTTTCTCGAGAGTGGTTATGAAGGCAACCCCATTTTGTATAGTAGTTATCGACCTATTATACTGAAGTAGTGGAGAAATGGTAAAGGGATGAGATGAGTCATGAGGTTTATCTATTTCCACGCATAACTTGTCAATCTCCTTTTATAATAACTCAATCTTATGGTCTGTCGTAGCCTTCTTCTCTAAAGATTTTTTTGCCAGATGTTGACCTTGTTCTAATTTATAATGGTGTTCATCTAACTTGGTATTTATTTTCTCAAACTTCTTCAGAAATTATTCTCCTTTGAACTATGTTACAATGCGCTCAATCTTGAAAATGTTCAGCTCCACATCACAAAGAAATTTCCTAAACTCCCTATTTCTCGGAATTAATGGGCACAATTCAGAAAAGAAGTCTTTATATGAGGTTTCAACTATCTCAACAAAGCTTAAAAGCACCCCTGAGGATAAACCATGGTTAGGACCTGATAGATTAAGGAGAACTTAGATCACTAGCTTTATCAGTTAAACACAAAATTCCCCAACCCGTCCCTCGCCCAGGTCAAGTAAATCTTTAGCTCGGAATGGTGAATTGAGAGCAGAGGAGTGGCCTCAATCCTATAGGAAAAAAATATTCTTATACATTCAGAAAAAATAAGAGACACACATAATAAAGACAAGGGTTAAAATGAATATGTTTTCCCATTAACAAAAAGATAATTGAAATTATGAAGATGGCAGATATCATCTAAATGAAAACTTAAGATTATATCACAAACTATCCAAACAAAAACCCTACCTAGCCAACTAACAACAAAAGAAGAATGAAAATCCCAAAATCATGCCTGATCTATTAGATTTACCTTAGGAGGATGGGGATGTTGCTCGAAGTGGAAGAAGAATAAAGACCTTGGGGAGTGGACAAGACACTTGAAACTCCCCCCAACATTTTCGCTCTTAGATTTGATATGAGCTTTGTAACCAAATGCAATGCTTTTAGTGTACTCTAGCTTACCAAAGGAGAGTGAGCGTTAGTACCAAAGGGGACCAACCTAGGAACTTGCGCAAGCTCCAGACCTTTCCAAAACCATTATGCCTATTACACAACTTCCTCCAATTTGCACCATCTGAAGTCGCCATTTTCTAGAGGCTATCCTTGTAAACTTAGATGACCACTTTCTGAGTTATCACAACTTCTTTCTCAGCCATTACTACTTCCCTCTTAGTGACAGCTGCCTTCTTGGCAGCCATAGTTATATCATGAATGACAATAGCTTAGTCATTCTACTTAAAAGTTACAGAGGGTATCTCGGCAAAATGGTTGGCCTCCATCTGGGCCAACTCCTCCTTGAAGTGGGTGATCTTTTCAGCCTGATGGTCTAACTTCTCCTAGACCTCAGCTAGAGCCTGACTAGTTCTTGCTCTAGATCGGAGAATTCAACCCTGTAATGGGTTAGGATAATTTCCATCCCTACCTTAGTCTAGACAAGAACAGAAAATATTATAAACGAGCATAGGGACTTGAAAAAATATAAATCTTTACTCATAAACATGGTCCACGGTTTTTTACGCTAGAACATTGAGCCCCCTATTGCTCATGCCCGGATTCTTCTCAGATGAGCCTTTCTTAATTCATGGAAGACCTTTTAACCATCAAACTTTAACAATAACTAAAAGCAAGCTTTTCTATAAGGTATGTTGTATGGATATTTTCCTCCTATGTTCCCTCCAAAGACGAGTTTCCCTCATCCATATCTTTGGCCTCCATAGTAGCGAAATATTTATAACCAGGTGTTATCAAACACTTGGTATTTTCCTCCTCATCTTTGCCCTCCTCATCTTTGCCCTCTTCCTCCTCATAAAATATTAAAAAGACAGGACCGAAGACAGGATCACCACCTAAGGGAGCTGCAAATTCTACTTTATCTTTCCGCGGAACCATAATGTTTTAGGTGAGGCGCTTGTATTACCTATGCCACTGAAATAGCCACACCAACTCGGATTTGCGCCTCAGGCCTAGTAGCCACACAGTAACAACATTAATAAAGTGTTTCCCCTTTTGCCTATGGTCCTTCTCCATTTTTTCGAGGTCGATGCGCTCAAGGAAGGGCACTTACTCTTCTTTCATTTTGAAAAAGCCACATCATCAACAGCTACTGATGCCATGCTCGACTCCTTAGCCTTCCCTTGCATGTTCTTCTTTAGAATAGTAAAATAAAAATTTGCACAAAAAACCTAGTGAGGATAGCAGGCATAAACATCATCTCCATTAGGCCCCCACTAGATAAAGACCTTCTCAACCTCTTTCATGCTATCTAAAAAAGAAGCAGGAAATGTAGTTTTCTTCTCTAGCCAATGACTCTTCAGATGGATTTCTTCTCTTATTTTGAGGCCTAACTACTCAAGAAAAACATCTAGTAATCATCCCTCCCTCGTTGGATGAAAGGAAGGAGTATACCAGCTAATCTGGCCTCTTTGGGCATAGGTACTACCTATCACAATACCTATGGATGAAGTAGCAATACATCAACTCCAAAAGCCATAGTGTTACCCCTATAGCTTCAGTCGAGAGCTCCAAACCTCTAAATATCCTAATAAAGTTTAGAGGTAGCTAGGAAAGCACGATCCCAAACACGTTTGAAAACTTCACCACCAATGGAGGCAGAGGTAATTACAAAGCTCTAGATATCAAATAGGATAGAGAATGGCAATCTCATCCCTTCTATTTGGGAGACAAACTTTAGCCTTCTTCTTGGTCTTGTATATGCGAATTTGAACATTAATCCCCATTGAAAATCTGTATGTGATGGATTCATGGTTAAACCTCGCCATCAATTTTAGAGATGCCCATATTGGAAAGCTTGGCTTTACTACTGTAGTCTCTTTAGCAACACCTATGCCCAATACTAGAACAACTTACAAACTTAAAGTAGTAGTATGAAAGAATTTCCTTAAACAAAACAGAAAAGAGGAAGAGATTTCTACTCTAGAGAGAAAAGCTCTCAGAATTAAAAATTTTTTAAAGTAAGAATGAAAATAAATTTTACAACCACTCATGCTATATAAAGAAGACAAATGGGTGCAAAATTCAAAATGCCATTATCCCACTATCTCCTAAAAATTCGCATGACGGGGTACGTACAGAAGGTACAAAGGAGTGATAGTTTATTTGCCACACAGCCTAGTGGAGCCAATAGGAGAATGATATGTATGCAATTACATTTCAGCATGTCAACCACGATTTAAGAGGGACATATGGCATCACCCATATCTAATATCAATTGTATATTCTCATAAGTAAAATTGCAAGCCCAGAACAATACTAAGAAGCCACAAACCACTGGATAACTACGCTAAACCTTAGTCTTCATGGTCAGTAGTTTGGGAGAAGTACAATATAACCCCCAAAGGTAAATGAAAACGCATAAATTTTATTTGAAACAAAAGACAAGTACACAAATATTGGAACAAGAAGAAATAATTTCATTTACATCAAGAAAGAGTACATTTTTTGGTCCGAAAGGCTAATATTTACATTACAAAATTGCAAGGGGAACAAAGAACATACTCGTGCTAAGAACACTCTTTCTAAAATTTAACACTGTAATATTAGCCCCTTGGGTACTCTTCCTCGTCTGAAACTCTTCACTCTTTTGGGGCCCTCCCAGCATAGCAGTCATCCAAAGCTCTACATTCTCCAAACTCAAAGTCTCCGTCACAGCCTCAAGCTTAGCAACCCTAGCTTGAAGCTCTGCATTATGAAGTTGAAGCCCTCCAATCTCTATCACCATCTAAAAGTGGGGGGCCCATCCTGATGAGCTGACATCAACTTGTTCACCTCCTCCTCAAGGTTGGCTATTAGTCGGTATTTATCAGTCAGTTCTGCCTCCAACCCTTCCACCATTTCTTAGAGGTCCATCATCAGGCCCTCCCAATAAGGGTCGAAATTGCTCACACATAAGCTATCGCTAGAATCTGAACTGTAATCCAAATTTGCTAAAATAATATGTTGGGATACAAAGGAGAATTTAGACTATCCCTCTCTCTAAGAATTCTCTGGAAAAATGAGACTTATAGGACATTCTATTGATATGACGATGAAGGAAGGTGAAAAGATTGGCTTTAATTACCACCATCATAAAAAAAATACCTTTCAAGAACTGCGAAGTGATAATTCAATGACCTTATCATCATTTAGTATACCATCTCTTGGAATTCTACAACTATCGAAAGCTTAAGTTAGTTAAGAAATAATTAAAAGACCTCAAGTTGTCTTATCAAATTCAAACACGTGTAACATGGGAAGAGCACGTTTACCAAGATAATATTAAGAGGATCCGATCCACCCAAACATACTCCTAATATTGAAGCAATAATTGCCAAAATTGTACGTATAACACTAAAATAAGAAAGGTCATTTTCCTAAAAGATACGTGAATGTCAAAGTTCATTGGCGAAATTCTTCGACCAACGTTGCATGAAAAAACACAAAGCAAAATGTGGGCACCAAATTTCTCGAAACGTACTAAAACAAAAACTCCATTGGAACTCTTATAGATTTGAGTTCAAGGTAGTTAGAGAAGTTAATGAATACATAAATGTGCTAGCCATATACTTGGGGGCCAATTGGGAAAATTCCTTATCTCTTGGCCATGCGCCTGAATAAGAAAGGAAATCTAAGAACCAACCTCGTAATCTTCTTGATCTTTTGGCTATGAGCTTGGATAAGAAAGGGAATTTAGAGACCAATCTTGGAACTTCTTGACAGTTGTCCATACAGCCCATAGATATAGTGTATTATAAACACTGTCATTTATTAGCTGAAAAAAGGGACAATCTCACCTCTCTAATATTCAATTAAATACTACATTTAGTACATTTTATTTTTCCCTTGACTTCCGAATTCTTACTCAAGCGTCAGAGTCTCTGTGGGTATCCATTGCTCAAGCTTTTAGATACACCTCAGAACATTGGGAACACAGACAACTCTCAAAAGTTAGCATGATACCTCGGTCAATAATCAAGTCCAACAACGTCATCGGATCCTCAACATCTTCAACATCCTAAATTTGATATTACATTAATCTCATTGGGAGTGTGTGACCCTTCTCTACCAGGTTCTATGTTATTCATACACTCTAAAAAATGTGGCATGGTTTCACTTTGGAGATAGTTATACCATGCCTTAAGGAAGTGAATGACAATTTTTGAAGAAAAAAATGTGATATGACTTCTCTAAAGATCTATTTTTTAGTTATATCCTAAAGAGTTTCATGCTTGAGTTGAGCAAGTAAAGGGTGTTTTGGAAAACATAAAAAATAAATATGACGGAACCTCTATTAAAGAACTTAATTCAAACATGTTTGTTCATATAGGAAGAAGTCGAGGTTTTATTATGTTAAAGAAAATGAATAATAACTATGAGAAAACAATAACAACAAAGGACAAAGAGTTGGCTCCCACGTTAAAGAGTGCAAGATTTAAAATATAGGGCTCCAAATAAATACACTGATTTATGGTGTTTTTGGTCATCGACGGTGCGGTAGAATATGAACATTCAATAATGTGTATGCATAGATCATGGTCACCCCTAAATTTTATACTTCAGAATTCATTTATAAGTAATTGGACTTCATCCTCCCAGATTAGAAATTTTAGGTCCACCATTATATGCAATTGAGTTATAAACACCCGTTAGACTTAATCTATATAAAATTTT
>MKEJ01008088.1:0-21420 GCA_001753735.1 Embelia ribes | reverse complement strand
ATATATATGTATATGTATATGGAAAGCAAATATGATTTCATTCCAAACGATATTTTAAGTTCATCATGTATTTGCTTAAAATGTTTTTGTGATGATATCTATTGTGCAAATGTTTTTAGAGTTAGTTCTCTGGCTTCAAATTGGTTGTTTGTTAGACTTCAGCTCTGGTTTTGATTGGGATAACTTTTCTCTATTTTTGTTTGGCTGTTCTTTCTCATTTCTCTAGCTCTAGAAGATTTTTGTTACATTATAAATGCTTACCACTGTACACAGTTATTTAGATGCTTTGGTTTGAATGTTCAGTTATATTTATTTTTGTCATTCTTTCCATAAATTTTCATGTCTTCTGTTCTGGTACAAGACCGAATAGCTCAGATACTACAAATCATGACGAGTACTGGATATACTTGCTCTTATTCAATCACTAATGCACCACTTGCCAACTAAATGAGCCATTTGTGAGAAACATGCACCAACTAAGATTTCCTTTTTTTGATAAATGTTACGATTCTCTTCCTTCCATTGTCTTTTCCAACTTATTTAGGTTAAACTGGAGGGAGACATCACGCAAGGTGTGGCTTATTACAAGAAGGCCCTGTATTATAACTGGCATTATGCCGATGCCATGTATAATCTTGGGGTTGCATATGGTGAAATGCTGAAGTTTGACATGGTAAGCAGTATTATAGTTTATTTGTGTACAGTCTCTTACCTTGTTATGTTTGAAACTGATATGAGCAAACATTAGCCTGCGAAGAAAAACATTAGTCCATGTTTTGTGATCCATTTAATTGTGCAGGCTATTGTATTTTATGAACTTGCTGTCCATTTCAATCCCCATTGTGCTGAAGCATGCAATAACTTGGGAGTGATTTACAAAGACCGTGACAATCTTGATAAAGCCGTGGAGTGTTATCAGGCAGATATTTTCTGCTCTGCTTACATTTTTTAAGTTTTCTAGCCTTTAATTGTCATTGCTTTGACGTGAAAATATCTTTTTTACTGTCTCCTTTGATTTAATTATTTTATCTTTCTTCTCTTTGTTTTGCTTTGCAGATGGCTTTATCCATTAAACCAAACTTCTCACAGTCCTTGAACAATCTTGGTGTCGTCTACACCGTCCAGGTCTGGTTCAAACATATTCAAATTATATGAAAGCCCAAGGCGTTTCTGTTTCTTGCGTATGTGGCATATGTCCCATTGGTGACAAGGTTTCATTACCATATACAGGGTAAAATGGATGCAGCTGCAAGCATGATTGAAAAAGCTATTGTTGCAAACCCCACATATGCAGAAGCTTATAATAATTTAGGTCTTTCTGTTCGTCCTCTACCCTTTGTTAGTCATCTTTGTGGCATTCGTCTTGCTCCCATTTTCCATGGTTGGTTTGTTATTTTTGGTTCATCTGAATATTATGACATGTAGGACGGAGGATTAAACCCAAAACCTATTAGTGAGAACTGGGTTTCTACTCCCTTCCCGTTAGAGTAGCCTTGGTTGTTTTATGGTTTGTTCTTGGTTTCTTGTTCTTATTGTCATTGTGTTAGTGCAAAACATTGACTCTTGAGAGTTGTTTCACAGCCAAAATTCCAAGCAAATTACATTGTTTATAGTGATTCTGAAGTCAGTGACTTGTATTGATTTATAGACATGGTTTGGAGTTAGTACGATCCTTTGTGTTCATGATTCCATCCTATTGTTTATGGAGTTGAACTACATTTTTTTAAATGACAATTCTTAACTTGAAGTAGTTTATTTGCTTTCCTGATTGCTTAGCGATAAACGTTGCTGGATTTGCTGGTTATTATTCTTTTTGTTGGCATAAGAATTAGTCTTATTTAGGTATAAGATAGCTATAGCATACAATCTACATCTCTCTTAATACACCGTCTACATAGGAGGGGTCGCCCCTTTCATTGAGCACTTCTTCTTGAACAAAATATATATTTAAAAGTGTTTGTGCGGAACTGATCAATTTGGTAAATATGGCTTCTATTTTTTGTTTGAGTTCACAATTTTGTGGTTTGGATGCAGAATTTTCTTTTTGGAATACTCTATCAATTGCGATTGATTTAATCTCTTGAATTTCTTTGAATAGGGGTTCTTTACAGAGATGCTGGCAATATAACTCTGGCTGTCGAAGCATATGAACAGTGCCTCAAGATTGATCCCGATTCACGCAATGCAGGCCAGGTATTTCTGTATCTTGTGTACAACAAAAAAGATTATAATTCTCAACTGAAGTTGTCTTCACTTCTTAGTCTTAATGTGGTCTTAGTTGATCTGATTAGGGGATTGTTTCAATCCCACATGTGAAATTATGAGCATAAATATTCAAGTTTTTACTGGCATCATAATATTCAAGTTTCTCTTATACTCTTATTTTGACCACTTCTTGCAGAATCGTTTGCTTGCAATGAATTATATGGATGAGGGATTGGATGATAAATTGTTTGAGGCTCACAGGTTTGGTTTATACATTTACAGAAATATATAGAAGGGCTGGCCACGAACCAAACCAATCTGAACTTCGGCTAGCTCGAGTTCGGTTCGAACCAGCATCACTGGGGTCGAATTTGAGCTTAAAGCATGAGCTCGGTTCAGGTTCGTAATTAAAAGTAAGAACTAAAGTTTGTCTCGTCACATCTTGTTTCAAGAACTCAAGCTCAGCTCAGGGCTCTGCTCTTTATATGCATATGTAAAGAGTTGTCACTAATTACGTTTAGCCTTTTTGTCAGTGAAGTCCTGAATGTTCAATTTAATCAATCCCTCCTTGCATTACATATTTAATATTATATTCACATCAGCATACTGAGTCGGCTCATGAGCCTACAGAATCGTGCATCTAGCGACTTGAGTTTGGTCATTTAAAATTTGAAGTTATTTTGAACCGAGTTATTCTCGACCCGAATACTAAGAGTTAGGTTCATGGCCAGTCCTAGAAAGACTCCTTAAATTTTACTGGTTAAAAGAATCTTTAATTAACTAGCAAGTTTGGACTATGATACAAACAATTTCCAATGTGCCAAGGAAAATAGAGAAGGAAACTAGAACGAATGGAAGGGTTTTGTTGCTTAGATTTTGTCTAAGCTGTTTCCTACATTTGCAGAGATTGGGGTCGGCGTTTTCTGAAGCTATTTTCACAGTACACTTCATGGGACAACCCTAAAGATCCAGAAAGACCACTTGTTATTGGATATGTATCTCCAGATTATTTTACTCATTCTGTATCATATTTTATAGAGGCACCTCTAGTATATCATGACTATACAAATTACAAGGTGGTGGTTTATTCTGCTGTTGTGAAGGTATCTTCTGTTTGTCAATGAGAACTATGTTTTTCCTATGGTTTGACCTGATTCTGTTTCTTTCCCTCTCCTTCAAAAGGTTTAATTGTAATTTTAAGGCCTGGTTACCGATTATTGGTTTTCTATTTTTGTTTTCTCCTTTAGTTTTCAGTTGCTATTTTTCCTCACAGTTTTGCTTAAAAAGGAAATAAAAATATTATCAGCAAACTAAAATATTTGCATTATCGTTATATATTTCTACTACTATAATCTCTAGATAAAGAAAAAACAAGTTAGCATATATGCATTAAAACATATATTCAAAAGTTATATACTAGAATACTTCTACAAAAGGGGGAAAAAGATCAAAGGCAAACTTAATTAGATTGTTTAAAAAAAAACGAATATCAATTAAAAAATTTCCTTTGATATGGAATTTTGGATGCTAGCCTCATTTTGGAGGTTCAAATAGAAGTGCCCCCAAAAAATGTTCATTCAAAAGAAAACTAACATGAAAAGAGGAATTTTTTGTTTCTGTTCTGTATCTATTTTACTTTTCTGGGTACGGAGGAAGGATAATCAGATAGTTCTTCTTTCCGCTTTTCAAAATTCTGAAATATTCCTCCTATTATCACGACACTAGTTCTAAAGCTCTTTTTTAAACTACAACCAATCTTTGTCCTATGGTTTCTTTTTCATTATTTTTAGAACGGCTCTTTCATTTACCAGTTTGAGTACATAGTCAATGAATTTGTTCTCTTCTGCTGTTGCAGGCAGATGCAAAAACTAATAGATTTAGGGACAAGGTCTTGAAAAAAGGTGGATTATGGAGAGATATATACGGGATTGATGAGAAGGTGGTTGGAAGCATGGTTAGAGAAGATAAAGTTGACATCTTGGTGGAACTTACTGGTCATACGGCTAATAATAAGCTGGGAATGATGGCATGTCGACCTGCCCCAGTTCAGGTGCTCATGGCATTATTTTTATCATTTTCTCCTGTTTGTGTTTTCTAATATATTGTATTTTAGTACTTTGGATCATGAGTCAGATGAATTTTATCTAGTCAAGTAAGTTGCCATGGCAATTGGATCCCAGGAACCATGTTACTCGCCTAACTTCTGATATCATTGTTGCATGACGCTTTTCTTAGGTGACTTGGATTGGCTACCCAAATACAACCGGCTTGCCTTCAATTGATTATAGAATCAGTGATGCATTGGTTGATCCTCCGGACACCAGACAGAAGTCGGTGATGTTTTCATTCCTGCATGCCATCTCAATAAATTTATTTCCCCTTTTTTCCTTGTAATGTTTTGACTTGCAATTGTTCTCTTATCCGACAGGAACGTTGAGGAGTTACTTCGGTTACCGCAGTGTTTCCTTTGTTATACGCCATCTCCTGAAGCCGGGCCTGTATGTCCAACTCCAGCTCTAGCAAATGGCTTCATTACTTTCGGAAGTTTTAACAACCTAGCAAAGGTGATAATAAAGAAACTTTCTTCTCTAAGCTTTAGACCATTCCAGTATATTCAACAGGGAACTGTGATCTTATGTTTTCTTTTCTTGTACAGATAACACCTAAAGTGCTGCAAGTCTGGGCTAGAATTTTGTGTGCGGTTCCAAACTCTCGCCTTGTGGTCAAATGTAAGCCTTTCTGCTGTGATAGTGTGAGGCAAAGATTCCTTTCAACATTGGAGCAATTAGGTTTGGAATCCATGCGTGTTGATCTTTTGCCTCTCATTCTTCTCAATCATGATCATATGCAAGCATATGCTCTTATGGATATTAGGTAATGTTTTGTTCTGTCCGCTGGGTAATCAATGTGTTTGAATTCTTGGGAACCATGTCTTGGTGCTTATTCTTTATCAATGTCTATGATCTTTGGCTGTGTGGTTATTAGTCTCTGTTTTGCGCCTATGGTCTTTGGCTGTGGTTATTGGTCTCTGTTTTGTGTGTACTCTTATTATTTGTTATTATTCCCCCGTGGTCTCTCACATGAATTTCAATGTAGTGTCCAAAGAGTAGTACTAAATATTTCATTTACCTTAGGCATAATTTGGTTTCATCATTGTAGTGAGCCTGGGATTCGATTTATCCAGCATATGAACGGCGGCATTACATTTCGTTGAAAAGTAGAATTTTTTAACTTAAATTAGAAGCTGTTTTCATAATGTTAATGCTCTCACTTCTGCATTTAGTATGCCTGAATGGGCATGATACTTCAGTTTCAAACTTTATTCCTCTTGAATGCTTGATAAAATTTGTCAGGCCCATGTCTCCAAAAAGATCAGTTTTGCTGCCTAAATCTTTGATATTTTCCGTCTTAGGTTTACAATTTTTGGTTTTATCTGGTCCTGAAATCACGTCTCTGAATTTTGCCCCTTTGGCTCTTTTGGTTGCAGCTTGGATACTTTTCCGTATGCTGGAACTACCACCACTTGTGAGTCTTTGTATATGGGAGTTCCATGCATCACAATGGGAGGTTCAGTGCATGCCCATAATGTTGGTGTGAGTCTTCTTAAAACAGTTGGTGAGTCTCAAGTCTCTCTCATACATGAAATGTTCCACTTTATCTTTCAGCTTGTTTTTTAACCAACCTGTTTTCATAAGAGGTGGGCTGCTAGGAGCTGCCCCTTCTGTAATATAACTAACTAGACTAAGTGCCACTTATTCTTGCTTCTAGTCTAGCACCATATTCATTCATCTTGAGGGTTTTGTAGAAGAGATTTTTTCTTTCTTGAGTGTGACATTCGACTCATAGTTGAAATTTTTCCACCTACTGTTAGTATCTCCATACACACATTGACGACCCTTTTTCTCCTTTAGTTGCTTCCCTCCCTTCTATTCCCTGATCACAATATTCTTTTGTGGGTTCAGCTAAGACTCAATCTACTGTATATACAAGGTTCCAAAAGCTCGATCGAATCAGCAGAAAACATGTACTGAAGTTATATGTTTCCAAGTGGGAGATTTAACTCAGGGTGGAACGCTGGAATGATGTCATATTGCTATTAATTCTCCAACACAAGTTCAATTTCTAGTTTGTCTTTTTCTCTAAACACAGCCCTTTATTCCAATCTTGCATTGGTCATCACTATTGTTGGGAATCTGGATGTCCACTTCTCTATGTATCATATGTATTTAGTTCCTTAGTCTAACTAAAGCTCGTATGGTCTCACTCTGCACGCGGCGTTTTTCCACAGGTTTGGGCCATCTGGTTGCCAAAAATGAAGATGAATATGTTCAATCGGCACTTCGGTTAGCTTCGGACATTACAACTCTCTCAAACTTAAGAACGAGTCTGCGGGATCTCATGTCAAAATCTTCACTTTGTGACGGATCAAAGTTTATACTGGGTCTCGAGTCAGCGTACCGAAACATGTGGAGGAGGTACTGTGAGGGGGATGTACCATCTTTACGTCGAATGGAGATGCTACATCAGCAAAATTCACCACTTAATGTCACTTCTGAAGAGCCTGATCTGAAATTCTCCGAGCCATTAAAGACTGCTAATTCTGTAGAAGTGCCCTTAAGATTGGTAAAAGCAAATGGATTTAGTCTGGAGACGCAATCTTTGAATCTGTCCAGTGGTGAAGAAAATGTGGGAGTAATGGGGAGCCCGGCATCCAATCCAGGCAAGATGAACTGATGTATTCATCCGCAAGGAGCCATAACGAAGTATTTATGTGGTTGTGCGGTCATTTTGGACATAATTCTTATAGCCCAAGTGGGATTTTTGCCTCTTGTATTATATATACCTACAGAAGCACCATCATGGCCAAAATAGAACTTGTGGCAGCAGCCAACTGCCCTAGAGGATGAAATTTTGAGGCAGGAAAGCGGTTATAGTAGTTGGTGCCCAATTATTTTCTCAAACATAGAAGTTACATTAGGATTTGAATGGAGAATGTTGGTGTTTAGGCTAAATACCTATTTGTGCGAAGAAAGAAAAAATTTGGAGATGTCAGTGTGCCTTGTAAAAATGTAATTGATGATCCTTTGCTCTGCCTTTTCTAGTCAAACTATAGTTTGATTTCATTTTTAGTGCATGGCTTTTGCTATAATTGGTATTAGGTTTTGTAACGAGGAAAAGTGATTGAAAAGAAATTTGTATTTCTTATGGACATGTGCGCTTGTGTGCATAAGAAAGACAACTAGTTTCCTTTTACTTTCTTGATGACAAATTCGGGAGCTGATTTAGCAGGAGTCTGATTCTTAGGGTGATCATTAGACCCATATTTTTGCTGGTCTACCGTAGACTCGCTGGGTAGACCTGCATCCGTCTTACAATAGATCCATACCCGCACCCACAATTATATGGGGTGAGTATGGGTTTGAGAAGCAGAAGCAGATCTGCAACCATCTCCGTAGACCCACATACAATAATAATCAATTACTAATTCTCGATACTTACCTTTTACAAAGTATCAAATTATTTGTTTAAAAAAAGATTCAGATTTTTTTATGAACAAACGTGTAGAAAATTAAAGGAAAATTTAGCATTTTTTTTTTTAATTTTCTTAGAACTCGGTGTAGTTGAGACATTCATGTGCAACAAGATTGATGAGAGCATTATAAGAATATTTAATGAAAGGATGAGAATAAAGTTATGATTTAAATTTGAGTATTTTTGTAATTTAGTTGTATTTATATTTTTTATTATAAAAAAAATAAAAAGCCTTAAATATGAATTGAAATATGAGTTTTATTTTCTTGTTCAAACGGAGTTGAAAAATTTGTATTTCTTATTTTTGCGATACGTATTACAATAAAGTAATAGTGTATTTTACAATTCATAAAAAAATAATATCAATTATTAATAAAAAAAAATATAGTTTGTAACTTAAAATTTAACAATTTTAGAAGGTTAGTTGACTTGTTTGATCAGTCCACTAACTTTGTAGTTAGACCTGCACCGCGACCAACATCCACACCGTATATATGCGAAATGCGGTACGGGTATGAGTCTCATATTTCTTCTTTAAGACTAACGGAGCCAAGATCAGCAGAACTGTTGGACTCATATATCTGCGGACTTGTGGACCCAACTGGTATGAATTGGGTAGACCTGCCGGATTTCATGAACACCCCTTTCTGATTCCATTAAGTGGGATATTTGCAGTTCTCGTTTGTTTCATGTATCGTCTGGTGTTGATCAATTTCCGGGATAGCGAATTGTAAAACTGATTTGTCAAAAGGGGCATGACCGTGATTTAGTAGCACC
Organism: Embelia ribes; assembly: GCA_001753735.1. Lineage (NCBI taxonomy): Eukaryota > Viridiplantae > Streptophyta > Magnoliopsida > Ericales > Primulaceae > Embelia > Embelia ribes. The sequence goes on along the minus strand of MKEJ01008088.1, from coordinate 12,906 downwards.
ATTGTAAAAGTAGTCACTAATAAGTGTGGAGATTTCAATGGTGTGATCAAGTCATCTTCTAAAAAACAAGTTGCAACGTTTGATCCGAAAAAGAATTGTTCGAAAATTCTCTCTTTTGGTTTGACGTCGCTGACCATCAAATAAAGATTGTTAGCTTTTTTGTCGTCCTCGGAATTATTAATCTTGCTTCCCTTGTCCATCATTTCTTATTCATCACCGTCATCCTTTTAGATTTTTCTCTTTCGTAAATGGTGTTTTTGACTGTGATGCCCTATTTCTTGTTCTCCTTTCTTACCTCGGACATTGTCATCTCGTGGGACGCAAGTGATCCTAAAAGCTTATCATTGATCATTTTGTTGAGGTCTCGCACATTTCGAACGGTCATAATCTTTGGCGCCAATTGTCTACACAGACTCTGAAAATCTTTCTTAACCATTTCCCTATTATTATAACTAAATGTGTACCAAGAGCTCTCAAATCATTTGTAATATTAGTAAAGAGTAAGAATATAGCGAGAATAGATTCATTCTCTAACATGGACAATAATTCAAAATTTTCTACAAACATGTTGACTTAAGTCTTGCTTGACAAATTATGTGCCTGTAGGATGATTTTTCCATTCATTATACGTCTTTGATTATATCACAAACAATATTTTAAATAATGGTAGCGGCTTTTCCAAATAATGGTAGCGGCTGTTGGAACGGTAACGGTGACAACATAACGTTTTTAGAGTGTAACGGCCGTAGCATAACGTTTGCGGAAATAAAAAACCCAAACTTTTTTCATCTTCGCAAAAAAATTTTTGTTCTTTTTTTTTTCGTAACGGTCCGTAACCGCCGTAATGGATCGATACGATGCCGTAACGACTCGTACGTAAAGGTTTCCATCAATACGAACGAAAATTTCATACTCACTGATATATCGGCTTGTAATGGTGGCGATATCATCTGAAATCATTGCGTAATGGTTACGAACGATATATAAAACCTCGATCACAAGTAGAAATCCCATTGTATTTGCTAGATGATGACGGCAAATAATGAAGTTTGTGACCTTATTTTTATTGAAATATGCTTTGGATTTGACGTTACTAAAATTTTGTACAGGTTTGAGTTCGTTACCCTTAATGATTTTTCTGTCTTCTACACTGTGTACTTCAAAATATTTTCAATCATACTTTTTAACAAGTGTATTTGTGAAATCCAAGAACGTAGATTACAAAAATTACCACCTACAGTGCCATAAGATTTTTAACTATACTAAGTCATGAAATGGAAAATAAAACGTGCAACAAAAGACAAGAGTTTAAGAGAACGGGAACTTAAAACCCAAATTTTATAATTATCTATACTCATTCGTTTGAGCCTAGTCCACTTCTTCAAGATGATCACTCCGGTATTACGGCAGTTGATAAATCGAACTTTCGTATAAAATCTAGCCTTTACAGCTTAAAGTACCCGATACAAATATAGCTAATGCTCTGATTAAAACAACTGAACTTAGTCTAACAAGAGTTTCCTCACTCTAGAAAACTCAAGATATATGAGTTTATAATTGAAATCTCTCACAAAGTAAACATCGGTAAATTAACTTAAATATAATTCAAACAGAAAGAGGAAAAAATGAATGTACGGTTGCTCAAAACACTTCAAGAATAGTTTAAAAAATTTTCTTTTGGTGATTAGTGATTACCATCTTTATTTAAGCAGCATTTTAGTCGTCTGTCAAGAATATATAACAATTTTATTATGTATAACCGTCGTAATACCCAACCTATAACGCTCAAAATTTGAAAATAAGTGTTGATAAATATGTCTTCTGATTTTATCTTATTCTACTTGAAATATTTCTAATCATATAATTTGGTGAGAATAATTATGGTCGATATATATTTGGCTATTAAGCTATATGGAATATGCGAAATAGTAGAGCCATCTCTAGTAAATGGTTTTTAGTAAGTGTTCTGCTTGTTACGAGTACTTGAAACTTACGAGTGCTTTCTCCGCCCAGAAAATAGTCGCATTTTATATCTTGAGATATCCAAAAAATTTATTCACTTAAAATATACTATTATAATCATCCTTTATAATTATGAAAAATAAGAATAAAATAAAAGTTGTCTAGTAAATTGATAAAAAAAAAAAAAATCCCTCATAATATTTAAGGTTAAGAATAAGATAAAATAGAATTTTTTTTTGTATAAGACGATATAAATAGTCAAATAAGCATATAATTCATGAAGGGGGGAATATTACAAGACCAAAGTTATATATATTTCAATTTAGTTTTCTAATAGTTCAAGGTAAATGTAATTTTGAGTATTACATTGAAAAATATGACCAAACCATTAGAAAATGCTAAACTTTAAATTTCCAGCTTTTATCCCCTATTTCTAGTTATGCTAAATGACCTTTCAAAACTTCAAACTCAAAAATCCATTCATTAAAGTTGTAGCTCTTCGAATGTGCTGTATAAATATTAGAAGTAAAGCTTATTTAGGATTATAGATTAAGGCTCCGTTTGGTGCAAGGATTTCTCAAAGGAAAATGTGATGGAAAAGAAAATTCTCTTCACAAGAAATTATAAATTCAAATATTTTCGTCATACAAGAAATAATAGAACTTTGAACAACTGTTCTTCACATTTTTTCATTAGTTCTTTTACCATTTATTCACTAATCTCCAATTTGTAGAAATATGTGAAGAATTACGAAGAACTGTGAATAATTTTTGAAGGACTGTTATTCACAATTATTTGTTGGTTATTCTCAATTCTTCGTCGATCTTCAACTAGCAAAGAAGTGAAGAAAAAATAATTAAAGTTAAAGAACAATTAAGAAATAATGATTATAATTTATTAAATCTGTCGTATTTTTTGCTAAAAAAGAGTTTAAATTAATTATTGATTGTTTAGAGCTTCAAATTGAAGATAGATAAAAATACGATGATCATCTGCACATCATTTTTTTCAATTAATTTGTAATTGATGGAAAAAAAACAAGACATAAAAAGGGATAGCATATCGAGAGAGGAGAGAGAAGTAGGGCGTTAATTGCGAAGATAAATAGCATTTTGGACATTTTATCAAAAAAAAAAAAAAAAATTATTTTTGCAATAATAATTATTAAAACTTTTGTAAAAACACACTCTGATTACTCACTGCTACCCTTATCCTTCCTCATCTGTTCCCTTTGCCCCCCTCGCGATGGCCGCCGCCGCCGCCGCAGCTGCCATCACCACCACCAAAATCCCCTCAATACATAATCACCTCCACACCCACTTCACACCCACCACTAAAACCCACTTTAAACCCCTCCTCAACCTCAAACCACTCCCACTCTTCCTTAAACAACCCCTCTTTCGCCCCTCCGCCTCCCCCGAACCGACCCCCGATACCGACCCTTTTTCGGGCACCCACCAAAAACAAGAAGAGGAAAACTATGATTTTGATTTTGATGATGAAGAAGTTGAAAGTGGGGGGGCTGAAACAGGGGAAGTTGGGAGGTTGTATGTGGGGAATTTGCCATATGCCATGACGTCTTCACAGCTGTCCGAGGTTTTCGTCGAGGCCGGTCGCGTGGTTTCGGTTGAGGTAGGGTTTGTTTTTATTTCTTGTTTCCTGTTTTTGTGGTTGGGTTTTAGAAAGTGAAATGATTCACGTACCGATGGTCATGGGCATTGATCATTGCGATTTCTAAGGAGAATATTAACATATGGGTTGCAAAATATAGGTGTTTAGTCACTTATATATAGAAATGGTATAAACGCCTATATTTTTGCAACCTGTACATTAACAGTTTCCTTTGAAATATCATCAATGCAAATGTACTAACCATTTGCTTAGTTCCGAGTTTCCGACACATGACCATTTCTATATATAAGGGTATGATTTTGTTATGCCAAGCTGAATTATCAGTGAGTGAACTGTAAGGCTTAGTTTGGTTATGCCAGCAAATTCAAAATCAGTTTAAAAAGTTTTTGAAGTTGCATTTAAAAGTTGATAATTGTCAAAGTGAGTGTAACTCACCAGCTGCTATTCATTCAGTTAAAAAAAGAAACCACCTCTGAAAAGTAATAACAAACTCAGATTCTATATTGTCAAATAGTTTTACGATATCTAATCAATTAAAACCTCCTCCAAGCAGATTACTTTGTTAAATAAGAGTAAAAATAGTGCCGGGTGACTCTTAGTCGACTCCAAGCATGTTTTGTAAATGAAACAAGTAGAGGAGTTGAATGGATTAACAGCGAGTCCAGCATGCTATTGCAAAACATGTGTTTGGTATTGGTTTACTTTTGGATTTAGAAATGGAAATTGGAGATGAAATGCATTCAGTTGAGTTTAGTTTTTGTGTTTGGAACCAACTAGATTTTTGAAATCTGGAGTCTTTTCTTTTCTTTTTTTTTTTTGGCCCAACATGGAACTTTAATTGGATTCAAATTTAAAGCTAATGTTCATTCATTATTTAACCTAAACCAATGGGGATTTGTTGGGATTTCAGTAATTAGCAACCAAGTCCATTGAAATTCGACCATTATATGTTGTACTTCAAAAAATATTATTTTTTTTCATCAATTCCTATTAAAATTGATTCCCATTCTGAGGGTCTCTAAACTGATTTGAAAAGTTTTGATTTCAGATTGTTTATGATCGAGTGACAGATAGAAGCAGGGGATTCGCGTTTGTGACTATGGGTAGCATTAAAGAGGCAAATGTGGCTATTCGTATGTTCGATGGATCTGTAAGCTTATTCCATACTGCTGGCATTGCCTTTATGCTTATTCACACCTATTTTATGTGTGTTTGTTATGATCCATGTATGCATATGCATATATACAGCGACGAGGGATATAGCTATGATCCAACCAAAGTAGAAAGTTCGTGCATTTGGAAATGAGGAGGATCGTCTCCAATCTTAGTAATGCTTCCTAGAATGGGTGTCCATTACGTTTGTTTCATGGTATAGTACTACTATAAGATGGACTTGGTTAATATGATTTTTGGGGTAGTGGTTCTTTGAGGAGTAGGTTGGCTATATGTTTAGAGACAAGCCGTATACCCTTAGCATTGTATATTTTGATCTTCAATTTTTTCCATGAGATTGTTTATTTGAATAGACATTGCTTTTTTAACGATTCAAATTGGGAACTCATCATGATAGGGATTGTCGGATCCCAGTCCAGGTTCAATCAACTTCACTGCCAAGGTTAATAGCCACTAGCAAGTCTTATATACTTGGCTAAGGGTTTGTTTGGTTGGAGCTTTTAAACTCAAGCTTATGTTTCTGCGCTTAAAAACTTCACTGAAAATGGCTGCACACTTTTTTATACTAAGTGTTTTTTTGCTGTTTTGTCCTAAAAAAGGGAGTTTTTTAGCTGCATGCATCCAACTTTTTTATGAACAAAAAGCTTTTTGAATTTTTTAAAAGTTGCAGCAAACAAACTCTTTTGTTCTCCTATACTAAAGGTGTAGGTAATTATAAACAAATTTTAATTAACAAAATGACAAATCGACCATACAGAGAGGAGGAGAAATACTGGATCCAGAGGAAAGATTGGAGTTGATGAATTGCTTATGAGCTCTAATAATAATTTATTAAAATCTTCTTGTTTAACAATATCATGATCCAAAAACAACGATACTGCCTCTGTTCCAAAATAATTGTCCACGGTTTTATTTTGGTACGTCCCAAAATAATGTCCACTATCTAAAAATTAGTTCAAAAAAATTTTTAACTTCCTAAATTGCACTTCATATTAAATGCGTTAAGTAATTGTAATACACTAAAATCACACTTATTAGAGGCAAAGTTGTAAACTCAACTTATTGAATGCTTTTGAGCTCATTTAATGATTTATTATTAAAATATTGACTTTTCAATGGAGGGCATTTTATTTTGGGGACAGTGGGAGTATAAAAGTCATCAAGTTTATCTGTATTACAGTTATAATGGAACCTTTGTTTGTCAAGGAAGCGTGCTTCATCTATTTCTTTGAAGTAAAATGAGTTTTCAGTTGTTTTTGTGTGCATTGGTTTGCGACTAGAGAAGACAAAAAAAAAAAAACTCAAACAGAAACAATTTGGAGTCGATAGTCCTAATCTTTTTAATAGAAAAAGTGGGACAAAAAATATTTAAGACAGTTTTTCATCAAGCAATATTTTGATTAACCAAATTCTGGCATCTCTTCTGAGTGGTTTTGAATAGTTTGATAATATAATATTTGTGACTGTCGAAATTAACTACCATGAAATGCAAGTCTATAAGAGGGACATATGTGGTATTGCCTGTTTGTATTTTAATGAAATTCTTTAATGGGATGTCACGGTTGAAAGTCAAGGTAGGACTTACATCCGGAAGAGCAGATTGTGACAACTGAGGAGTAAAATGACTGAATAATTTGTAGCTGGTGAACGAACAACTTGATTTTGCTTAACCGTGCTAGTTGATCAGTTGTTCAAGACTTCATGTTATTCATCTGGATTAGACAAGGTTAAGGCTTCATCTCTACCGAGGGATTGTGATAGTAAGAATATATTGTGAATGGTATAAATTATCACTTTAGAAGTTGCCTAGACAACCGCATGATTCCTTAATTTGGCTCCATTTAGCCCACTGGGATTGAAGGCTTGGAGGGGGAGGATGATGATGATGATGATGAAGTTTAGACAACCATTGATGACTTCTAATGATATTATCATTAATATCTTAAAATTTGAAGCTACCTATTTTAAGTGCTATGGAATAACGTCTAGTGGACTGAAATCAAATACCAAACTTTGAACTTGGTCACTTTGTTTTTGAGGGAGGTACCTCTAAACTTTTTGAAAAACTTCACATATTGCTTCATTCGATTCCAACATCATAATTTTTATTATTTCCACAATTTTCAATTCTCTATCTTTTTGTCTTGAATTTCCCTCTTTTGGGTTCTCACTTCACAGAAGTGTAATTGACACTCAACTAATCACATTGTAAAGGAGAAGATATCGAAGCATTGACATCCCTTCTCCCCTCTTCCCCTTCTAATAGACACTTCGATGAAGACAGATTCTATAAGTCATAATCTTATTTTCTAGTTTCTTCTTTGCAGGTAAGCAACCTTTAGTCGTAGCTCATGGGGGCTTTTCGGGGGTATTTGCTGATTCTAGCTCATATGCCTACCAGTTGGCTGGAATTGTTAGTTTACCCAGTGTGATCTACTGGTGTGATGTACAATTGACAAAAGATGGGGTTGGTATTTGTTCTTCACAACTCAGGCTCGAAAATAATACGAACATTGCGTCGGTTTTCAAAAACAAGATGAATACCTACACTGTTAATGGGGTAACTATGCAAGGATGGTTTTCAAATGATTTCACCTTAAACGACCTGGCAAATGTCTCTTGTAAGTCCAGAGTTTTATTGTCTTCTCATTAAGTTCTTGTTTAGAAATGTGGTTTTCTTTTTTCTTTTTTGAGATTCTTTTTCTAGTTGATTGGTAGTTTATGCATGAGATTATCTGCATATAATTTACACGCAAGAGAAGGAAAAAATGCTTGAGTGCTTCTGCAATGATGTAAGTTTTGGGGTCGTTCAACCGTTTCTATCCCCCCTATAACATTCTCCTTGTAAAAGAAAATAATAATAATAATAATAATAATAAAAAATATCTATTTTGTTCCGTAGGAGAGTTCATCAACTAACTTCTTCACGCCAGTTTTTTATTTTTGTATTTTTTTTTTTTGGAATTACAATTTTCCTTAAAATATTAATTCTCTCACTTATTGGTTCCGGACAGTAATTCAAGGAGTTTATTCTCGGCCAAATAGATTTGACGGCAATTCGTTTCCAATCCTTACTGTTGATAATGTTGCCACACAATTGAACGCACCGGGATTGTGGTTAAATATTCAGGTAAGTATTTAATTGCATTATTTACTATTATTATTACTTTTTCGATCATGTAATATTTATTTATCAAAATTTCTTGAACTGGCCTTATTTCATATTAAATGTATCTGCAGCACGACGCATTCTTCACCCAGCAAAAACTGAATATGAGAAGCTTTGTAATTTCTACATTGAAGACTGTGATAGTTAAATACGTCTCTTCACCGGAGGTGAAATTTCTGCAGAGCCTAATTGCGCGCAAACCAAGCGTAACAAAGCTTGTTTTCCGGTTTTTGGGACCAGATGATGTTGAGCCAACTCTTAACCAAACTTATGGTTTTCTTTTGAGCAACCTTACGTTTATCAAGACATTTGCCTCTGGAATACTTGTTCCAAAGACTTACATATGGCCTGTAGATCCTAGTCTGTACTTACAGCCTCATACCTCGCTTGTTACGGATGCTCACAAGGCCGGTCTGGAAGTTTTTGGAGCAGATTTTGCAAATGATTTTTTGTTTGCATACAATTATAGTTATAATCCTGTAGAAGAATACCTATCTTTTATTGACAACGGAAACTTCACTGTGGATGGAGTGGTTTCTGACTTCCCAATAACTCCATCAGAGGCCATAGGTATATCAATTACTAGCCTCAATCTATAGGTTTTCTATTATTTTTCTCGAATTTAATTGTTTCCGACTGAAAAGCTGCTACTTCATACAGTTTCCAAATGTGTTAGATGAATTCTTAATCCTGATTTCTTGTCATTATGGATACTTTCTTTCAAGACTATTTTGCTACACTGTTTTGATTTTCAGAAAAATTAATAAAAAGTTTTACGTGAAATCTGAATTTCTTAGTTGATGATATCCCTTTTTGATATTAATGGCACTGAAAACACACTGGGATGGAAGCTTGTTTGTAGGCAAACTTTTCATTGATTGTTTGAACTTTGAACGGATTGGATTCCTGTCTTTTGTTGCCGAACCTTTTCTATGGTGTCTTTTATTATGACCAGCTTTGTTAGTTTTTCCTCTTTCATGTGAAGTTTTGTTATCATTTGTAGCTTATAACTTTTCTTGGAGAATTTTGTCAGTCTTCAACTCATTCAGAACCTTTACCTTACCTTGTAATCTGCTTTAGCAACTATACTTAAATTTAGACTTTACTTTTCGAGTTATTATAACGTCTTTCGTACCTTAAAATTTATTATTGGTTTTCCGGGATTTTGACTTGCTTAGAATCATTTCTTTTGACAGTACTAAATGATTATTTTCTTTTCTTCTTCTTATTGTTGCAGGTTGTTTCTCTCACTTAGCAAAGAATGCTTCAGGACCAGGTATGCTACCGTGTCTTGTTGTGAGTTTCTTGCACCAGTCTGAATTATTTTTAAGCTAATTGAATTTCCTGTACTGTTGTTTCAGAACTATTGGTTATCTCATCCGAAGGAGATAGTGGAGACTACCCCGGTTGTACTAATTTAGCTTATGAGAACGCCATTTCAACTGGTGTAGATATTCTTGATTGCCCTGTCCAAATGACCAAGGACGGGGTACCAATCTGTTTAGGCTCTATCAATCTCATCGGTCGCACAAATGCTGCTCAAACACCGTTTATCAACTTGTCACAATCTATTTCAGAACTCAACATAGCTAATGGGATATTCACCTTCAGTCTCACGTGGAGCCAGATCCAGACTTTGAGACGTAAGCTTGAAGTGCTTTCCTGTTATTGAGTGCATAGTCAGTTTCTTATTGTTCTTTCTACCTGCTTTCACATACTTCAAAATGCTGAAAATATTTACCTGCGCAAAGGATAGATGTGCAGATACGTTAGTGGGAATACTTTTCCTGTATTCTTCTAACCAACAAGCCAATTGCAACTTCATGAGATACTTGTGCGAGTATCTGTGTTGTTTGTTCAATGAGGTACAGCAAACGGCAACTAGGTGAATATTTTAAGAATTGAACTTGCCAACATAATGTTGGCGACATCACAGAATAAAAATCAGAATTAGTCTTACATCACCTGATTAGTAATATATTGATTTGCTCAAGTTATGATTGCTATGTCCTGAGCCAATGGAAAGGAATGATATATGAAAAAGAAATACTGTTTTAAGCCACACATACAACGAAATATCTCATTATTTTATCAGTGAAGTCTATCACTAGTGTTCGTGGAGTAGTTGACTCTAGGTTTGTTTCATTGCTTCTGTTTTGTTGTCTTTCATATCGTTTATTTCTCTGCTTTAGTTGGCCTTGGTGTCTTCATAAAGATTGTGTAATTAAATGAAAAAAGAAATGGAAGAAAGAAAAAGAAACGAAAACTTACATTTTTTTTCCTGTTAATTTTTGGTAAGACCTTTGGTTTTTAATACCTTGTACATTTTTCAGCGCTTGTTATGGGCCCTTGAAATATATTCCTAAGCAGATACATTATGAGACCTTGGATTTTGTCAAGACTTCTCTAACGAATAAGATAATGCAAGATGTTTGCCCAATTTTTTGCCATCCATGCATTTTCTCATGTTTCTTTTATCTTGTGCAGCGGCAATAAGAAACCCATATACTGAGTACACATTGGTCAGGAATCCGAAATTCAGTTCTGATGGGTCACTTATGACACTCTCTCAGTTTTTGGATCTCGCTAACAATGCTAGTTCCGTTTCTGGCATGTTAATTAGCATAGAGGTAACTGAGGTTTTTTGTTGATTATTGCTTCTTTTCTTTATGAAAAGTGATTCCTGCTCCTTCCAAGCGCTACAAACTTGTCAACAAAAGTTCCATTAACGAATATCAATGTAGTCTTTAATATTTTCGGGTCCAAAGTAGAATTCAACAAAAACAGCCCCTTTCTGATTTATATACTCCACCTCCTCTCAAGTATATGGAAAACGTGATTGGCCTATCTCCCAATCCTCAAATCCAATATCTCAGTCCAATGGACTTATTGGTCTATTCTAATTTAAATATACAGACAATATGTTTTCTGTTTTGGTCTTAACTCTTGCACTGCAAGATTGTTAATAAATATGTGTAATTTTGTGGACGGTAAATATGGCGGTCACTTTCTTATTTAATTCTCTCTTTTATTACTGTAGAGTGCTGCTTATCTGGCACAAAACCAAGGATTAGGCGTGATCGATGCTGTTCTTGATACCCTCAATAACTTCACTACAGACAAGAAAGTTATGATTCAATCCACTAACAGCTCGGTTCTGACCAAGTTTAAACAGGAAAGCAAGTACGAGCTTGTTTATTCGGTCGATGAAAACATACGGGATGCTGATAATTCGACCATCACAGATATTAAAACCTTTGCGAGTTCTGTGGTTGTTAGCAAGGACTCCGTGTTTCCTGCAAATGAATTGTATTTAATTACGATGACGGATATTGTACAGAGGCTACATGCGTTCAAACTCCCTGTGTATGTACGGCTCTTCAGAAACGAGTTTGTTTCTCAAGCCTGGGACTTCTTCTCAGACATAAATGTGGAGATCAATACATTTTTCCAATCTGCTGGAATCGATGGGGTCGTCTCAGAATTTCCTGGCTCAGCTGCTAAATTCAAGAGTAAGTTGTTTTTCTTGTTTTGAGAATATTGACTAGGCTTGCGGATTAGTCATAGAAAGTTCTCGGCAAAATTTTTGACACAATTAGTTTTGTAAACCTTTGAAAGTTGTTTGTTTCCTATAGCTCCAATATTTGTTTTTATACGGGAAAAACATGAAAATGATTGAGCTTTCAGATGATATATTGTTTTCAATCACGAAACTAATTAAAAAAAGAATGATATGCCCACTGAAATTTCTGAGAACGGAGTCCAACAGGCAACTCTCCATATCATTTTACGCTATTCCTCAAATTTTTGGATTTTTTCAAAAATTTATTTTAGGTCAAGTTTAGGTTAGTTGTTTTTTTGGATCGCTAATCTTGAAAAAGGTTAATTATTATTGTTTTGGATACCGAATCTTGAAAACCTTTCTGAAAAGGTACTTTCGGTTTCCCTTTCTTTATATTGAAAATATCCAACCTATATTTACCTATAAGTGATTTTCTCTTGTATGGATTGGATAGTCTTTGTGATGAATAATGAAATACTAAATTTGGCATCACATGTACAACCGATATTAATGCTTGTAAAATTGTAAACAGAAACTGAATATCGTGAGTTGTTAATGTATTCTTTACCCATTCTCTTAAGAATACATTTTCTAACAAATGCTAAAAATGATCAGATAATTAATATCCGACAGATAACAAGTACATCTTCAGTTTAGATGGACATTTTTTACTCTTACTAATATTTATCAATCTTCCAAAAATTAAAGGTGATATGCTTATTATCTCGCTTTATATGAGTAGTTGCCTATTTTGATTTTACGTTTTCAAAATTTGTTTGATTTTAATGGTCTTTTGGTGCTTTGATGTTGGTTGCAGAGAATAAGTGCTTAGGGCTAGGAGCAAAGACCCCGCAATACGCAAGTCCAGTTCAGCCTGGTGGCCTTTTCGCGTTCATAACCCCAGCCTACATGCCACCTGCTGAAGCTCCTAACCCGGTCCTAACTTTGGATGACGTGGTGGAGGCACCTTTGCCTCCTGTCTCGGAGAGACCGTCGAGCAATGGGACAACACCAGCTCCAAGCTCACCACGTAGTGGGCAGCCTAAGTTGTCTACACACGTCCTCGTCTTGTATTTCATTCTTCTTATCGCAACTCTAGCCCTCGTCTAGAAAACATGTTATTCAAAGTTAAACAAATGGTTTTGTACCCTTTTTCACGAGTTATTTGTTGAAAGAAGAGTGCTGAGCACCGTCTTGGGTGTATGAACACCTAATGCTGCGATAATGTGGCTCTGTCAGGGGCCGGTGTTTGAACATCGGGAGTGGTCTCTAGCATAGCCCTTGCTGAAATCCTAAGCTATTTTAGGATCTCTGCGAGATTACACAGGTAGCTGTTCTTTTTAGCAGAATCTGCAGACGTTTGGGCTTTTCTTTCTCCTCCTGTTTTTCTTTTCAACCCCTTATTCTA
>MKEJ01008087.1:0-11182 GCA_001753735.1 Embelia ribes | reverse complement strand
TTTGTGAAAATAAGGCATAATGATGCATGTATGTTGCAATTTTGAATATATATCAAAATGTCAAAAGTGTTTGTTTTCTACTATTGAGGTGGTGATATTATCAATACTAATGAAAGATTGTCATATTCTATAAATAAGTACAAGGTAGTGCGTGTATATCGAGATACGAATTATGAGGGAATGAAAGAAAAATTGTTTGAAAATATTAAGTTTTCTTCGTATCGTTCTAAACTGAAATTGATTAGTCAACTTTCTACTTTGGATTTAAATAATAATATAAAATATATTGGTATGGATGTAGACGATGATGATTCATCACAAATAATGTTTACTGTGATTGATGTGCCTGAGAGGGTGTTTGTTGAATTATATGGACAAATGGAAGAAAAAGTTGAAATAAACTCTCTGGATGTAGTTGAACTCGATTTTGGTCTTTTTGCACAATATTGTCAATTACTTTTTGGAGATATTGGCATAGAAGATGTCCAATTTCAACCTTAGTCTAATGAGTTTCATTCATTCAAATTCCAACTTGTACCATACAATATCTCATGGTACATCGTCTAGTTTTATGGTTCCGTCCGGTCCTCAAGAAGCTGTAAATATGTCACCTTTAAGTGTTGTACAAAGAATACAAGATCCCAAATACGATGAAAGTAAAGATGAAAATCCTGATTATTGTGGCAAAAAAGATGACTATAAAGAAGACGAACAATATTACGAAGAAAAAGAAGAAGGAGATGAAGTATATGGAGACGAAGAAAATGAAGTATGTTTTGAACAAGAAGGAGAAGATGGAATGGGAAATGAAGGAGATGGTTTGCAAAGGGGTAACGTATACGAAACCACCTCAAATAGTATTGATGTTATGATGGAACCGTTTATCACTCAACTTGGTACTAATAAGCTATATGATCAAAATAGCCACCAAAATGCCATTTATCCCGGATTATGGAATCTTGAGCAAGATGATCTATTTGTCGGACTCCTTTTTTCAGTAAGGAGTTGATGAAAAAAATTATGAAATTATGGTTGATTCAACATATAGTGCAATATGTTATAACACACTCAAAGAGTAAATACTGGGAAATATGTTGCAACAAGTTCGACGACAATTCTTGTCTTTAAAGGTTTCGAGCGTGCAAAAGGAAACGAAATGGGTTATGGGAAGTGTCAGTTTATGATAGTCCGCATACATGTATTTATACTTGAATGACAGATGATCATCAACAACTTGATTCTAATCTTGTTGCCAAGATCATTCGACCTACCATAGCAAATGATCCCTTAACTAAGGTGAAAGCAATTATCAAAACCATTCATGTGCGATTTGAGAAATGGATTACTTCAATGCAGCGGTCGGTCGATGATAATTGGCTTGATATCCTAGTTGAGGATACACCGTCCAATTTTGCGCCATTCCCACATGATCATAATTACTAGCATAAGAACAAAAGGGGTCATTCTTCTCTTTGTACTTCAGTAGACATTGCGCAACCTACTGAAGATATGGCTGACCAATCTACACAGCTGAATGTGCCTCTTACGCAGCTGCAAAATACTGTGCCGCCTCAGCAAAAATCAACGAGAAATCCAATATCAAGTTATTTGTTTTACTAAATAGCAACGTAGAATGATGGTTGTATATATATATATATGTATGTATGTATGTATGTGTGTGTGCGGGCGTGCGGGCGTGTGTATGTATATTATTCCTAGTTTTGTTGATATGTGTTTTTATTTCTTTGATTATATTGTCCAGTTTTTTTATGTTTTAAATTGGAATAATGTATATTGATTTCGTTATTGGGTTGAATGCTAAATACAAGAAGTGATGAATATGTAATAAGTTTTTTTTTTTTTTTATCGATATTTCTCTATTAGCGTTACAAAAAAAAGTAAATTAATTAAAGCAACATTTCGCCATTAGCATTAGCAAACTGTAAAATATATATATATATATTTTCGCCATTAGTAGTGACGAATTATAAAAAAAAAATTATTTTTGCCATTACTAGTGGCGAACTGTAAAAATAAATAAATAAATAAATAAATAATTTGTGTCATTAGTAGTAGCAAACTGTATAAAAAAAATTATTTTCGCCATTAGTAGTGGCAAATAATATATAATCTTTTGCCATTACTAATGACGAATAATATAGAAATTTAGGATATTCACCATTAGCATTGACGAACATAATGGGGTGCATTATATTGGTAATTATTTTTATTGATATATCGATTGTATAATTTTGAAACCCATATGGCCCAAAATTACAAAAAAAAAAAAAAAAACCATTAACATGTCTATACATAAGAGAAAAAATATTAAAAATTGAAGAATATATTACTTAAAGGAAAATTGTAAAATATTGTGCTTATAGACAGGCCGAATAATTCACATGGTAAAAGAATGTATTACTTAAAGGAAAATTATAAAATATTGAATATTGTAACAAGCTTTTGTTTTTAAGGAGTGTGAGTTGTCCAATCCATTATATGACACCTATAACTATCTGGAATTTATGTGGGGACCATAGGACACGTGTGCCTCTTAGCAAGAATTACATGGCTAAGCACATGTTTTTTCCCAATTTAGCTGTGATTTTTAGCCAAAAGTCTAATTCTTTCCTTCCTTCCTTCCGAAATTTATGCGAAAAATTAATCAAGTCCACATTATGTTAGTTCCTTTTCATAAGAAACAGTAAGTGGTATATGTTATGTTATATAGTTTTATTTCAAAAATTATTACGGTAATTGCTAGACATTGTCGGGTTTTTTAATTACCGTCCATCTCCGAAAGTGATTAATTCAAATCACGTGCCATGTAACATTTTTAACTGTATCCGCCATGGGGAATTTCTTAAATCCCATTAGCTCGTGTTCACGCTTCGAACTTATTCTACAACAACTTATAAATTTTAATTTATTATTTTTTTTATTTTAAAATTGAACAAGTTTTGGTCGCTCAATTTTCAAGCTAACCTATTTTGTTATTTTGCCTAAAAAAAATAAAAATAAATTGAAAATCTAACTTTAAACCACTTCATTTTGATAAATCTTTGTGTTCACAATAATCATTTTTCTTAGTGATCTTGGCTGTGATTCCTTGTTTTATTTTAGATATATGCCTGTATTTAAATGTGGCGCATCCCAAATTATTGTATTATCCTGTAAGAGCGTAAGGACTTGATCAATTGCTATGATCTGTAGCTGCCACCTTATATGGATGGGTGTGACCTATGAGGGGAACATTTTAGTTTCAATTTTTGTCTATATCTACCATTATCTAATCACACTTTTTTACGTTTGAATTATTTTCTTTGGTGTCAGATTCTTCCTTGGACCAAACAAAGTGATTCAAATATCTCTTGGTCGTTCTGTTGCTGATGAAATTAAACCCGGGCTTCACAAAGTATCTAAGGTGGGCATGCCATTCTTTTATATCGTGACTAAAAACCTATCAAGCTCTTAAGTTTGTTCTACTGGTCTTTCTCCGTCTTAAATATTTATTTCCTTTCTCTTGAATACAGCTTGTTCGAGGGGGTTCTGGGCTTTTCTTCACCGATTTGCCAAAAGAAGAGGTCATTAGGTAACCATCTTTCTTGTAATATGAATTGAGTTTCTCTTATGGCGTCTAATACACTTTCTTCTCATCCATATCGTTTCATGACACTGGACAGAAAAGTGGGTTTAGAGCATTGACTTCTTGTGTGAGTGTCAGTCTCTTTATGTTTCATGTCTTGCAGGTTATTTAATGAGTATGAAGAATATGATTTTGCAAGGACTGGCACCATTGCTACAGAGCAGGTTATGATGCCCTGTCTCTTATTAATGTCTTGCTTTTATGAGTTTATTTTATCTTTAGACTTGAGTGCCATGTTATTTTTGCAAATCTTGATTGGGATTTGGTGCTTTTGTTACACTATGGACAACTAGGTAGGTTCTCGATTGGAGGGTTTGATATACGCAGTCTTACCCTTGTTTCCAGGGTAGGGGTATTGTGACGCTTTATTTATATATTCTAGCACCTTTTGTGATGTCATGTATCTTGGGTTTCAATTGACTGTCCTTTGTTCTTCTTAAAGAAGGAATTTATAGACAATGTAATTGTGGATTTAACATGTTAGTTTGTCTTGACTTTTTAATTTACCAAGGAGGGTCTTGAGAAAGTTTACTTGTGTTATGCATGACATCTTTGTGGATCATCATTTCTCTTTATGCATTAATCCTAATGAAAATTTAGTGTTTTTTGCAGGTGGACCTTAAAGAAGGTCCTCTAGACCAGTTCACTCATGAGATGGAGCCCTTTTTGCGAAAGCAAGGGATGCCTGTGAGGCTAAACAAAGGTTTGTTTTCTTCATTTGTTTTCTCACGTTCATTAGCTAGTTTAGAGTAAATTTTATTGATTCAGCTTTTTAACCTATGCAGGGGTGGTAGAGCTTGTTTCAGATTTTGTTGTTTGTGAGGAGGGGAAACCATTGTCCCCTGAAGCTGCTCGCATACTGGTTTGTTTCTAATTCCTTTGTTAAACATAATATCTTATCATTGAATTTCACATTCCATTTAATGAGGTTGGTTTTGTGACAATGCTCTGTACTTGATATAAAGAAGTAATGGTGCTAGGAAAATGTCTATTCTGTCTTGTTTTCGAATCTTATCATTGTCCCCCTGCTTATGTTAACGGAAAATTTTGTACTTGTAAGAATTGCTGAATTTACGATCCTTGTTCACATTGTTGATTTAGTAAGCTTATTCATTTTCCAATGACTTTCAGAACTTTTTCATTAAGAAATAACTCGATAATGATTGACTTTGTAATGATTGACTTTGTTATTGCAGCGTCTACTTGGTACCAAGATGGCCACTTTCCGGCTACATTTAATTTGCAGATGGAGCCCTGAGGAATTTGAAGTTTATAAAGAAGGGCTTGAAGGATCCGATATCGAATCTTCGTAAGTTGTTTCTTCTCCTCAAACTTCAATGTTACTAGCATCGTCCAGATTGAAGTAAAATTTTGGCTGTTGTACTATGTTTGCTACTTAGTGCATACGAGTCTTGCTTTTCTTTTCCTTTATTTATTTAGTGTAAAATCAGGTTCAAGGAATATGTGTTCCTTATAAGTTGTGAAATTCCTAATTAATGGAAGATTTTCTTGCAAAGATTTTGTGATATGGCACTAGTTAATTTTGTATTGCAATCCCGAGCTAGCAAAGGCCCGTATTTCAACTATATTTGCATGTAGAAGCTAATTTGTTGTATTGCAAAATCATTTGATGCGTAAATTTTGAAAGACACAAACTAAGCCAAAATCTTGATTTAGCTTTGAAAAAGAAAATTATAAAAACCATATAAACAATAGTTGTCAATTTAAAACTGAATTTTTATGAGAAGTTTGGATACAAAATTTTGCAAAATATTAAAATTGTTGCTTTGCTATAATGAAATAAATAGTACTTTTACTTGACTCGCAATTAATAATATATGGTGGAAAATACGTGCAATTACAAAAAGATACTGAAATCTTTTGCGAAATAAAATACTCACTAATTATTTATTTCTTGGAGTTGAGTTACGAGTATGAGTTTCGGACATGTAAAGTACCCGCATCTTAAAATGGATTTTCTGGGCTACAGTTTTCCCCATTCTGCGAGTGTTTTCCGACGGTGACGATATAAATGGCAACATGTATTGCTGCTCCATAGCTTGTACAAGAAAAAGGAATGGTGAAATAACAATGTGCGACTTTCGAATCTCGGCCTTAAACTTTTCATTCCGATGGATTGAACAAGCCATGTATAGATACTACGATTGACTATGGCATGCTGGCACGAATTGTATTTGTTCCTTTCGAAGACCAATAATTATAGCAAATTATGGCAGTTTCTGGAAAGAGCAAAGTTCCATACATGGTATGGTACATTCAGTAGACAAGCGATATTGTAGATCTACATGTGTACATTACATACGTGGGTTTAACCACATATAACTATTAAATCTGTATATATCATATGCATCTACCACAACCATTTTGTACCAATTCGAAAAATGAGCCTATCATCAAATTCTTTATGAAAACAATTGCAACAATCATTCCATTTACATTTTCCCCCAAAGCCAAATACCCATCACCAAGCCGCTTAGCACTCCCAGAAGAAAAACACAATTACAGCACCAAAATGAAAAAAAAAAACACATGGAATGCAAATTGCGATCCAAGTCTTGCAATAATTGCCTACACACCTCAATGCGGAAGAGAAAAAATGGTAATGTATGTTTACACTTTCGTGCTAGGTTAGTTACAATATAAAGAAACATTTCTAACACAACATTCACAAGCGACCTTATGTAAATTGCGTCAACATTATAGTTATACACCGGTTACATCCACTGTACCAACGAATAAAATCAATGTTTACCATTCAAACACTTCGCTAAAAGTTTCACAACATCATTCAGGTTCAATCCCATTTCATATCTTCAACTGTCTCCTCACTCTGTTTCGATAGTATAAATCTCTTCTGTGAAAGAAAGAAGAAACATGAAACAAGGCATATTCTGTTTTTTTATCAGTATATTTCGTGATCATTGCTGCCTTTGCCTTTATGTCAATTGAAAGTGTCAACCCAACCCCAGAAAAAGCTAGATAATCATTCTCTCTTACCCTCCTCTTCCAAATCTTCTTCGGGATGAAAAACATCTGTATTATCGCCATCTTTCCTTTCCTGGTTGACTAAGCTGATGTCACCCTTTGGGTTTCCCCGGCATAGTGCTTGGGCTTCATCATCATCTGAGTCCACTCCCTTTACTTCTGAATAGGCATAACTGCACAAAGACTTGAAGTAAATACGAAAGGGAAAAATCCTTGGCATTTTGATAGATGGTACCAAATACAGGTAGTATAAAATTGGTGGGCAATCAACAATCTATTTTCTTGACTAGATTTATCCTTATTCATACGTGCATCACATTTGGCCCTAAATGTCCTTGGTATATCAATCAAACTTAGTAAAAGGAAATAAGTTCATGTGTTCAGAAGTGATGATCTCATTAGAGGGAATCCAGCCTGGGAGCAGGGTATTCTCATGGTGCATCTTAGAGTGCTGGCCTTCGGCCTTCCCATCCTAAACAGAAGTGCTGCATGTTTGTGGCGTTAAAAGTAGTTCTAAAACAATGGAGGAGCTACAATATAGATGTCAATAAAAATTTGATAAGATCGCTGAGTGGCGAAAGATGATGATGCGTCCATAGAAGTTCACAGAATTCTCAACGTGGTCTTTCCTTCTTTAAGTCGTCACTCTTGAAGGTGAAAAGGACTATCAATTTCCAACACTAAACTAATAACAAAATATGTGCAAGATCATCACTACAAGAAGTTAAAGATAGCATCAATCAATACACATACTTACAATTTGATATTAAAACAGGAACCAAATAAACTTAAAATAAGAACAATCATTGTAAGGCCAACCACATTTCATGCCATACCGTTGAGAGCTCAGCGACGGGGCCCAGAGATAGCAAATAACACATAACAGTACATATACTAGAGCATCCCAAAAGGCAGTGATCATCCAAGCACCTTGCCATTTTTCATTGAATGGGTCTGTTGCTTTGAAGTAAAGCTGTAACAGAAGATAAACCAAAAACAAAATTATCAGATAAAAATCAAACTGTACATATTTTGTCAAATGTTTCTTCCTTAAGCAAAAGCACTTCTGTGCTCCATGGAGCCAGATAAACCATTACATAAATATTCTGTCAAATACTAGTCTCAGCTGATTCATCAGACGAACACTTTAATTCAAAAAAAGGCATACCTCATATCCAATCCAAGCAACGGAAACAATTACTGTAACTGCTAATGCATTTGAGAACATTCTATAAATGTCCAACTTCACAAAGCTCCTCTTTGCCTATATATGAAATGTTGCGTGAGTACAAACTCTGTGGAAGAAACTAATTTTGACAGAGGAAGAGATTGCTACCATATTGCAACTGACAATAAACATATGAGACAATAGAGAGTGAAGAAACTACAGTACCTGAAGCTGCTCTAATGTCTTTGAAAGAGAAGTGAAAATCCACAATATCAGAAATGCATCAAGCAACGCATTGGGAAGAACCAGAAAAACCCTCGCTCTCCCAGCCACGTCATTTATGGTCCCCACATACTCGGTTATATTCAGCAATTCAGATGCTAAGAAATAAGTTATACCCAAAAGTAGCACCTTCGTGGTAAGACCTCCAAGAGTAGGGCGTACCACACCATAACCCATAGAAACACACAGTATAAGAAGACGTGAAAGTGTTTTCCTTATAGCTCCAACAGTCACAACCCAAGTTGTAAGTACAACAGGCCTTATTCCTGTACTGTTAAAGTGTGCATACTCAAAGTACCAAAGAACCATCTCAAATAGCCCAAGACCAATTACAGTTGTGATACAGTGCTGAAGTTGCAATATATCCTCCCAAAATCTCACGTATTGGGAGAACCATATCAGACTAAGCAAAGCATATGCTATAGTCATGATAATATAGAAATTCATTAAGGGAGCCATTCTACCCGGTAAGTATCCATCAGGATTCTTCCAAACAGTCTTCCCGCTCATCACTAGTTCCTTAAGCGTTGGATCACATGAAATGAAGAACAAGTTGTACATGCCAGTCTTAGTTACATATACTACTGCATCATCCATGTGTGTAGACATGTAGTTCCCATTGAAATGTACATTTAAGACGACAGGCCATTTTAAGTTAGTTGAGGAAGGTACTCTAATGACTTCGCCTTGCTTACAACCTTCCAGCCTGGCAAGATCAGGGGTGCAGCAGATAGATCTCTGTCCGCCATAAGCTGAACCACCAATATTGTCACGATCACCTGCCTCAAATATCACAACTTGTATTAGTCTAGTGCTATGTTCCATGTCCGAGTGCTGTTCTGCAGATGCTTTACTCCTCCAGAATGTGATATTCTCAAACCTGTCCAGTTTAAAGGCCGCAAGGCAAAATTTAAACAAGTATACCATGTCTTATGGCAAAGCGGGAATACAAGATAAACAAGGCCTAGGAAACACAAACTGTACCCAGGAGTGTGGGTAGACATAGGGTTGAGTAACAGTTCGGTTCAGTTCGGTCCAAAACTGAACCAAATTGGTAGAACCGATTGAAACCGAACACCTTTTCATATTAACCGAACCGAACCGGTAAAAGTTTGAACCAAAACCGGTAATACCAATTTGTTTTATTGGTTCGGTAAACCAACAAACCGGTTCAGCAAAATCAATAGAAAAAAAAATAGATTTACTATCGGTTTTACCAGTGCATAATAGCTATTGGTTCAAAACCATGACCAATTTGGTTCAAAGCCACTACTGGTTTATTTGTTCGGTTCAGTTCAGCTTAAAACCGTTAACTCAAAATCGGCACTGAACTGAAAAACCAAAAAATTTTTAAACTTATAAACCAAATTGAACCGTTAGGCCCAAACCCCAAACCGAACGATTTCGGTTCGGTTCGGCAACCGGTTTCTTTTTGATTTTGCTCACCCCTAGGTAGACAAAAGGATATCTTGATTACATAGGCTAAACTAAATACAATAAATTGAAAAGAAATACAGGACTGAGCTAACGTCCACTTAACCCACTTCAACTCATTCATCCCACAGAAAACAAAATAGAAAATGGTTCCCCTCACGATTTAGAACAATTAATGAGGAAGACTTCTACCTATGAAGGGTGGAAAATCCTCTTTTTTTTCAATCTAACACTAGAATCCACCAATTAAATTGCAATCATGCAAATGCAATTGATCAATTGTGGCAATAAGGTGTACATAAAACTCAGTTAAAAAAAAAAAAAGGAAACAGAGTTAACCAAGTTCATTGGCTGATTGCTTCAATGTGGATATTCAAATGCTAAAATGCCCAAAGTAACAGAACTAAAACAGAATCGGCACTAACTTGATTTTCATGTGATTAACAAACTTCAATCCTTACTAGCAGGAAACGCATTTTTATTGATTATATAACACAAAAAAAGAGTAATTAAAAACACATTCTTTTCAAAGATGAAGCAAGGAACTATGATTTGGCTAAAAGAAGAGCTTCCTTTCTTGGCTCATCATCTAAATTCAGCTCTTATTGTCGCTAGTAGCTTCTAAAAGACTATAACAATTAAGATTAATGAAGTACATACAGAAAATCATGTGCACAATCTGTACAAACACCCATGTGGTTTACATCTTGTCTGTTAGTCTTTAGCCTAAAAATAGGATTAGCGCAAAGAATGTAACCACAAAGGTGTTTGTAAAGTTTCCATGCATAGTTGTCAGTATGTGAATCTTCTCCCAGCAATTAATAATCCTATGCATGCAATTCAAGTAACAAGCCAATACTGCAGATCTCTCACTGGCTAATATCACAATCTCAAGATCAAAAGAACAATACACTACATCCTATTTTGATCTTTTCTTTAAAAAGTCAGATTTAACACGGAGGATCTAACCACATAGATGTTTGTACAATTTTAGTACATGACTATCGGTTCGTAAATCATTTTTCAACAAAAAATTAGCGCAAGCGGTGCAACTCAATTAATAAGAGAACATTATACAATTATCTGGTTCTCTCACTGGCTAATTTCACAATCTCAAGGGCAACACACCACATCAAAATTCGAATATCACTCGCTCTATAAGCAAATTCCAACTTTAGATCTGAGCACACGATTGCAACATAAACAGCTACATACATCTGAGAGAGGGGATGGATTCCGGATTTAAGAACGGCCGTAATCAAGAGAAGAGGGGATGGCATTGTCATCTTCAGAGGTGCAACAAAAGTATTAAAAAAACAAAAGAAATGACGATAAGCAATAGTTCCTTAGTAACTTCGTAGCAAACACCCATATGATTACCCGAACGTAGATCTTTTCTTCAAAAATTGTTTGTATAATTTCAGTACGTGATTGTTCGTATCGCTTTCGAACAACTAATAAGCATATGCGATGAAATTCAATTAATAAGCGAATAATACACAATTATCTTGTCATCTCACAGGCTAATTTCACAATCTCAACATCAAAACAACTATACACAACATGAAAGTCCGATTATCAATATCTCTATAAGCAAATTTCAAGCTCAGATCTGAGCATATGATGCCAAATACAACAGGTACATA